>JAGDYQ010000055.1:2780751-2800751 GCA_021962125.1 Bulinus truncatus
CACATTGACATAAACACAGTTATAAATATAACACAAGTATAAACATAATATACACGTATAGTCAAATAAACTGGTATAAACATAACAAAAGTAATATTTTAACACAAATATATCAATCAGAGTTATTCCATTTCGAGTTATCTCGAAGTCTATTATAAACGAAAATAACATCCCCATTTATATTTCTGCTGTTTATGTTGTTTTATTTGTATCATTTGTACATAATATTATTTATTTGTACATTATTATTATTATTCTTAACATGATTTGGTGTGTTCATTGAAATTATAATTACTTGTTATCAGCTGTTTGCAGTTTATGACAGTGATGATGATTATTGCAATTGTTATATAATATAGCGTCGATGGTTATTTTTATTTCTGAATTTAGAAGATTATTGAAATGTACAAATCAATTTTGTTTATGTACGTTCCATCAGCCGTAGGGAACAAATATAAAGCTTAAAATATTATCATGTGTTTTTTTTTCCTTATTTGTCTATCTGTCCATCTATCTTTTCCTTTTCTGTGTCCGTTATTGCGCCCATCTGTCTGTCAGTCAGCCTGTCATTATGTCTGTCAGTCAGACTGTCATTATGTATGTCATTCAGCCTGTCAATATGTCTGTCAATTAGCCTGTCATTATGTCTGTCAGTCAGCCTGTCATTATGTCTGTCAGTCAGCCTGTCATTATGTCTTTCAGTCAGCCTGTCATTATGTCTTTCAGTCAGCCTGTCATTATGTCTTTCAGTCAGCCTGTCATTATGTATGTCATTCAGCCTGTCATTATGTCTGTCATTCAGCCTGTCAATATATATGTCATTCAGCCTGTCAATATGTCTGTCAGTCAGCCTGTCATTATGTCTTTCAGTCAGCCTGTCTGTATATCTGTCAGTCAGCCTGTCTGTATATCTGTCAGTCAGCCTGTCATTATGTATGTCATACAGCCTGTCAATATGTCTGTCAATCAGCCTGTCATTATGTCTGTCAATCAGCCTGTCATTATGTCTGTCAGTCAGCCTGTCATTATGTCTGTCAATCAGCCTGTCATTATGTCTGTCAGTCAGCCTGTCATTATGTCTGTCATTCAGCCTGTCAATATGTCTGTCAGTCAGCCTGTCATTATGTCTATCAGTTAGACTGTCAATATGTCTATCAGTCTGCCTGCAATATGTCTGTCAATCAGACTGTCAATATGTCTGTCAATCAGCCTGTCAATCTGTCTGTCACGCAGCCTGTAAGTATGTCTGTCACTCAGTCTGTATGTATGTCTGTCAATCAGCCTGTCAATCTGTCTGTCACTCAGCCTGTCAGTATGTCTGTCATTCATCCTGTCAATATGTCTGTCATTCAGCCTGTTATTATGTCTGCCATTCAGCATGTCATTATGTCTGCCATTCAGCCTGTCAATATGTCTGTCAGTCAGCCTGTCATTATGTCTGTCAGTCATCCTGTCAATATGTCTGTCAGTCAGCCTGTCATTATGTCTGTCAGTCAGCCTGTCAGTATGTTTGTCAGTCAGGCTGTCAGAATTCTGTCAGTCAGCCTGTCATTATGTCTGTCATTCAGTCTGTCAATATGTCTTTCAGTCAGCTTGTGAATCTGTCTGCCAGTCAGCCTGTCAGTAGGTCTGTCAATCAGCCTGTCAGTATGTCTGTCTGAATTATTTATATTTAAAACAACACGAAGTAACATAAGAATGACAACAATAATTAGCGGCGAAGCCTTTATGTCCTTCTGTAAGTTGTTGGGGGTGGGGGGAATGGGTGGGGTGGGGTGGGGAGGTGCTTTTCTGCAATTTCCAGTTTAACATTCAAACGAAAATAAAGAATAAAATTTCGCCCAGCGTACGCCAATTTATTCTACTCACTAACGCAGCATACAAATACTGAGTCTAAACACTGCAATACCAAGGCCGGTCAAATGCTTTCAAACGCCCCGGTCAGGAATGTTTTAGGATAACTCAGGTCCCTGACCATCTCTCTCTCTCTCTCTCTCTCTATATATATATATATATATATATATATATATATATATATATCTTTCTCTCCCTTAAGGAGTCGACCCGAGACTTAGTCCTCTTAGTGAGTGGAAATTTGTCGTTTCTCTCAACTGCTGGAGAGTGTCATGAAGCCCAAAAGTCCAGCAGGCTCCCGAGATCGTCCAGCTTGGACTCCGCCAGACGTGGACACTTGTACAGCAAATGATCTACCGTTTCCTCGCCTTCCCCCGCAGTAGAGGCAACACGATTCGCAGTTGGGTCTCAGGTTTCCAAAGTAGGTCACCAATCGGACACTGACCTGTTCGGAATTAGGCTGCTAGGGCCTGTTTGTCTCTTCGAATCTTCCACGACGAGTGGATTAGCAGAATTATTATCTCGCTTCTCTTGGACTTGAACGGATGTGGTGTGTTTTTATGTGCGCTCATATAGTGCAGCTGACATAGACGGGGTACCAAGGAAGCTTGAAAAGTGTTGGAAAAAGGGGAAAAAAAACCATCAGCACAATGGAATCACCTGCATATTAATCGACAATCACTTGCCTCAAAACACTTGAGTGTGGAGACGCTGAACAATGTGGTCAAAGTTTTGAACGTTATCAAGTCAAGTGCTCTGAACCCTCGCCTCTTTCGACTGATTTGCCCGCGGGTCGCACTCCGCCCTATGTCAGGTCTATGTGCTGCCCGCTTTCACCCACATCCACTTTTTTTTTAACTTACATCTCCTCAAATCTCAAATGTATTTATTTCCCCGCTCTTTGTTGCTATCTTTTATTGAATTGGCTACTAAACTGAAATATTTACGAGGAGAGATATCAAAGAATTTCGTTATTGAATTTCTCATAAATAGAAATTAATGAATTCTTATTATCAAAGAGATTAGTCGATTGACGAGGCCAATGCACAGTTCATGAGGGGCTTATCATTCACAGACATCGGTTCATTGGGTGCTGGTATATTAAGTTGTTCGATTGGAGGAAGAGGGGGGAAGGGGAGGGGGGGCAATTTTCATCAGCGGGGACTCTATTAGAATTCAGCGGGTCAGATAGGTTGACCTTCCTCTGGAGGTCCGAAAGGCTGACCTCAAAGTTCATCTGGTACAGCTGAAGACCTGGCATCATGAACGATCCTTTTACGTGTTGAGATTGAGTGGTCATAAAAAGATTTTTTTTTTTAAAGGGAGTGGGGGGGGGAGGGGAAAAGTGGGGTGGGCGGTCGGTCTGTTGCTTGAATTTATAACTGAATAATGCAAGACTCATAATTTATTATTGGCCATCAAGTTTGGTTATCATCCAGGGTGAGTCATTTAATCGGATAGACAGATATGAGTGTTGGTTAAATGTTGATAGATATATATATAGAGAGATAGATAAATAGATATAAAAACACACAGATAGATAGATGGTGTAGTTAGATAGGCAGATCATATATATATATATATATATAGATAGATAGATAGATATAGATAGATAGATAGATAGATAGATAGATAGATAGATAGTTAGATAGATAGATAGATAGATAGATAGATAGATAGATAGATAGATAGATAGATAGATAGATAGATAGATAGATAGATAGATAGATAGATAGATAGATAGATAGATAGATAGATAGATAGACAGATCGATGGACAGATAGATAGATAGATAGATAGATAGATAGATAGATAGATAGATAGATAGATATATAGATAGATAGATAGATAGATAGATAGATAGATAGATAGATAGATAGATAGATAGATAGATAGATAGATAGATAGATAGATAGATAGATAGATAGATAGATAGATAGATAGATAGATAGATAGATAGATAGATAGATAGATAGATAGATAGATAGATAGATAGATAGATAGATAGATAGATAGATAGATAGATAGATAGATAGATAGATAGATAGATAGATAGATAGATAGATAGATAGACAGATCGATGGACAGATAAAAAAATTTGATTAATTTGCGCACCTGTTGATGTTCCCGCCTAATATCAGCAATCATCTGAACTAACATGCACTGAAAGACTAAAATCTATCCCTGTCTTTTTATTTAGGACACACATGCTATATTATTTCATTCCTAGAATGACTTTCCGCGGTTACTTTAACTTCCCACTGTAAACATTGAGTCTTAGTTTTCACTTATTTCAATCAGCCTGTAAAACGGCTTTAAAACAAAGTTAGTTTTACTCCAATATTTTACACCTATATTTGACTTGACTTCATTCCTTGAACTCCTTGCCTCTGCAATCTCTCTACAGCGCACTCTGACCAAATAGGAATAATAATTTTAATAATATTCTGATGATTTTTAGCACAACATTTTTTTCGAGTGTACGATATAACTTGAAACACACAAGTGACTGAGCACAAGTTCATTGACAAGACCAGTTTTTTTCTTCAATTATTCTGAAAAAAATTCTTCAAAATAGTTGTAGCATTGTAAACTTATCAATATTTAGTGAGCAGCATTTTTTTTGAAGCACTCAATTCATGCCGCTTTTGGCCACCCTTGGGATAATATTTTCGCAACTCGAGATTATGGGGAATAACTCTAGCTGTTTTTTTGAACAGTTTTGTCTATCACTGTATTCAGGAACTTGTAAAGCGTGAAAATAATGGGGGGAAGATTCAAATTGTAAACTAAGGATTTTGAGTGATGACCCCTTTATGATGAAAAGAACCTCGAGATGTACAACACGAACGGAGAGTGGTCAGTTTTGAATGACGGCATTTATTCAAATTATACTGGTTTGAGCGGTTGTTGACCGCTGGGCAGTTAATCGAGGAATTGGACCTTTAAATTTGACGGTCAGAGATGAAGAAAGGTTGATACAGGTTGTGATGTTTGACACAGATAGGCTACATAAAAAGTTGTCTGCCACAGAGAACTTCATTTTGTTACAAGTGATGGACATATGCTGTACATAAATTATGTTTAATTGAAGTTTACTGCTTATATGATTTCTTCATGGAAGAGAGAAAGAGACAAAGAGAAACAAACGAGGGAGAGACAGAGAGACACAAACGATAGACACACAGAGGGAGACAAAGATAGACAGGCAAAGAGAGACAGAGAGAGATACAGAGATATAGACAGAGAGAGAGAGAGAGAGAGAGAGAGAGAGAGAGAGAGGGAGGGAGGGAGAGACACACATAACGAAAAAGAGAGACAGAGAAAGAGTGAGACACAGAGAGCCACAGCGAGAGAGAGAGACACACACATACACACAGAGACATAGCGGGATACAGAGAGACGCACATAGAACGAAAGAGAGACACAGTGAGAGACACACAGAGAGATAGACACATAGAGAGAGAGAGACACACACACACACACACATCCACACAGAACGAAAGAGAAAGAGGGAGACAGAGACAGACAGAGAGACAAAGAGACACAGAGAGAGAAAGACACACATAACGAGAGAGGAACAGAGAGAGAGAGAGAGAGAGGGAGAGAGAGAGAGAGCAGATATAAAAAGCACGGATCTCTATCCCAGGCACACGTACAAATAGCCCATCTGCCCGTGCTATTTTAGCTTCACCGTGCAATTATAGGCCATCCATGAATACAGGCTTGAAGATAACAAAATAAAACCAACTTCACGAAACAAAGAAAGACAATCTCGGTGCAATTTCCGATAAATCTCAGCGAATTCTTTGCATAGGTTAATTCCCTTGAATTTATCCTTTCGCTTCTTTTCCACCCTTCCCGGCCCTCCTTTCCATTCTGTATTTATTGCGTGACTAGCAATGAGGCAAGGCAGAACCTGTACACTCTCTTTTTTTTTACACAAACATGTAATAGCCCAGGAATGTATTTCTTTTTTCTTTCTCTATCAGTGTGTGTGTCGTCTGTTCTTCCCATAAAACGGAGAGACTGACAGACACAATGAACTAGTCAGCCCAGAAGACCCGATATAGTCAAATATGCGTAGAAGTAAAGATGAAGAATAATGTGCGAAAATCGGTCAGTTCATGGATAGGAGTGTTGGAATAGATAGATAGATAGATAGATAGATAGATAGATAGATAGATAGATAGATAGATAGATAGATAGATAGATAGATAGATAGATAGATAGATAGATAGATAGATAGATAGATAGATAGATAGATAGATAGATAGATAGATAGATAGAGAGAAAAATATAGATTGAGAGAGAGAGAGAGAGAGAGAGAGAGAGAGAAGAAGAAGAATAAAATATCGTGAAAAGTCGATTAGTCATTATGTATCCTTCTATTTACACTATTTCAAACACACAGATATTTAGACAGGGCCGCCCCTGAGAGAAGTGGGGGAGGGCAACCCTAACATGTCGGGGCGGGGGGCCTACAGCCGTGTGGGGCCCGTCGCTTTCGAAATATATCACTGTCATTTTAGTTTTCAATTAATTCAAATAAAGATGGGCCCCTTTTGTGAGGGAGGAGGAATAAAGGCCCCTCCCCTCCTCCCCCCATTTCTCAAAGTTTGTTTGGGGCCCTAAGATTTTCTGGCTGGCGGGGGTCTTGAGTTAGAGACCAGTGTTGACGAGTCCCAGTGAGAGATGGGGGAAGGGTTAGGAGAGAATGAAAGGAAGAATATGGGGAAGAGTGAGTGAAATAGTGACGTGAAGTGAGTGTGTGGAGGGGTGTGAAGGTCTGAGTCAAGGGAGAGAATCAGATTGTGGTTGAGATAAGTAAAAGCTTATTTAGAAAAACATTTGAAATCCTTAACATGACACTCAATGTGGTTTTTTTTTTTTTGGTTGTATAACAAATAATGATACAATATAATATGAAAATAATATAATATAAATAAAGGGGTCTGGGTTCTGCGTTAAATTGAAAAAGAAGAATTAATACAACAGTATTGCAGTTGAAAATGAAAAAATCGGATCTGCCCGAAAAACCAAAAAAATAACCTAGCCTACCGATCAAGCCTAAGGGGATATAACTCTATGCAAAGGTTTAGCAGGGTACAGCTAGTACATAAATAATTCCATTTAGAAAAGAATACATTGTTTAGCCCGTCCCATCCAGCATTAGACTGCCAGACATAAAGTCTGCCTAAGTCTGTCTGCCTGCGTCTGTCTAACACAGGTTATTTCAAACAGTTTCTAAAATGTATATTAACCAGCTTGTGAAACAAATAAAGGTAAACAAAGAAGCAAAAAATACTCTCCAACCTCACAGCACTGTGACATCATTAGGGAAATGCACGACAGATATGACATGTATTGGACGATTCCATTATTTATTTCGCGTCTTTTATTTCCTTTCTTTTTGCCAATTCCTAATTTGTACATTTCCTCAAGCACTGGAACTTAAAAAAATCATGACAACACCTTCCACCCACCCAAACCCAACCTCCTCCTACCACCACCCCAGGGCCACAATGAAGCTTGACATGTAAATAACTTCCTTAGCTCGGTCGTCTGCGCTACCTCTCAGCTTTGACCTAAGAAAATTACATACAGTGAAACATACTTCGTTGTTGACATGCTGCTAATGGATCTAATACGACATGGTCATCTCAAATATTTGATGTCACAGCGATGTAAAGCGAATCCATTTACGTCATTTAAAGCGTGTTTTATTCGTCATTGGGGCGATGTATGGTCGAGTGGTGTAGAGCGCATGACTGTCTATCTGCGAGTCCCCGGTTCGATCCTCGGTAAAAACTAGTGCAATTATTTTTTCCAGTTCCTGTTGAAATCGTTTGAAAAGCCCCACTCCCCGCCCCCAAGTTCAACCTATTTGGAATAGGCTTAAAAATAATTGTATAGTAATATTTCTTACTACAAGTTTAATCCTTGTGCCAGCTTCCTACACTATAGACAGGGTCGTCTTAATCATGGCGTGAGTCTCTGGGCTAGTAACACCCTGCTGCTCCTCCACCCTCACACAGTAGCACCCTCCTGCTCCTCCATACATAGTAACACCCTCCTGCTCCTCCATACATAGTAACACCCTCCTGCTCCTCAATACATAGTAACACCCTCCTGCTCCTCAATACATAGTAACACCCTCCTGCTCCTCAATACATAGTAACACCCTCCTGCTCCTCCATACATAGTAACACCCTCCTGCTCCTCCATACATAGTAACACCCTCCTGATCCTCAATACATAGTAACACCCTCCTGATCCTCAATACATAGTAACACCCTCCTGATCCTCAATACATAGTAACACCCTCCTGATCCTCAATACATAGTAACACCCTCCTGGTCCTCCATACATAGTAACACCCTCCTGCTCCTCCATACATAGTAACACCCTCCTGCTCCTCCATACATAGTAACACCCTCCTGCTCCTCCATACATAGTAACACCCTCCTGATCCTCAATACATAGTAACACCCTCCTGCTCCTCAATACATAGTAACACCCTCCTGCTCCTCCATACATAGTAACACCCTCCTGCTCCTCCATACATAGTAACACCCCCCTGCTCCTCCATACATAGTAACACCCTCCTGATCCTCAATACATAGTAACACCCTCCTGCTCCTCAATACATAGTAACACCCTCCTTCTCCTCAATACATAGTAACACCCTCCTGCTCCTCCATACATAGTAACACCCTCCTGATCCTCCATGCATAGTAACACCCTCCTGCTCCTCAATACATAGTAACACCCTCCTGCTCCTCAATACATAGTAACACCCTCCTGCTTCTCCATACATAGTAACACCCTCCTGCTCCTCCATACATAGTAACACCTTCCTGATCCTCCATACATAGTAACACCCTCCTGATACTCCATACATAGTAACACCCTCCTGATCCTCCATACATAGTAACACCCTCCTGATCCTCCATACATAGTAACACCCTCCTGATCCTCCATACATAGTAACACCCTCCTGCTCCTCCATACATAGTAACACCCTCCTGCTCCTCCATACATAGTAACACCCTCCTGATCCTCCATACATAGTAACACCCTCCTGCTCCTCCATACATAGTAACACCCTCCTGATCCTCCATACATAGTAACACCCTCCTGCTCCTCCATACATAGTAACACCCTCCTGCTCCTCCATACATAGTAACACCCTCCTGCTCCTCCATACATAGTAACACCCTCCTGATCCTCAATACATAGTAACACCCTCCTGCTCCTCAATACATAGTAACACCCTCCTTCTCCTCAATACATAGTAACACCCTCCTGCTCCTCCATACATAGTAACACCCTCCTGATCCTCCATACATAGTAACACCCTCCTGCTCCTCCATACATAGTAACACCCTCCTGATACTCCATACATAGTAACACCCTCCTGATCCTCCATACATAGTAACACCCTCCTGATCCTCCATACATAGTAACACCCTCCTGATCCTCCATACATAGTAACACCCTCCTGCTCCTCCATACATAGTAACACCCTCCTGCTCCTCCATACATAGTAACACCCTCCTGCTCCTCCATACATAGTAACACCCTCCTGCTCCTCCATACATAGTAACACCCTCCTGCTCCTCCATACATAGTAACACCTTCCTGATCCTCCATACATAGTAACACCCTCCTGCTCCTCCATACATAGTAACACCCTCCTGATCCTCCATACATAGTAACACCCTCCTGCTCCTCTACCCACACATAGTAACACCCCCCTGCTCCTCTACACATACTCGATATAGTCGAATATGCGCAGATGTAAAAAAATAGAAAATGTGCAGAAATCGATCGGTGCCTGGATTGGAGTGTTGGCAGAAAGAGAGTCACAGAGAGAGAGAGAGGGAGAGAGAGAGAGCGAGAGAGAGAGAGAGAGAGAGAAAAGGATAATTGTGTGTGTGTGTGTGAGAGAGAGAGAGACAGAGAGAAAGAAAGAAATAGGGTGAGAGAGAAATAGAAAGATATAGAGTGAGAGAGAGAGAGAGAAAGAAAGGGATAATTGAGAGAGAGAGAAAGAAAGGGATAATTAAGAGAGAGAGAGAGGGAAAGAAAGGGATAATTGAGAGAGAGAGAGAGAGAGAAAGAAAGGGATAATTGAGAGAGAGAGAGAGAAAGAAAGGGGCCAGGCATTCTACAGCAGGGGCCAGGCAATAGCAGGGGGGGGCGGCCAGGTAATACATTTTACTAAGTAAAACGAATAAGCGGGGGGGGGCAGACAAACCGCAAGGAGGGCCCGGCTGTGTTTCCCCTGAATAACATTTTCCCCGTATTCAATGGGGTACACGCACCACCGATACAGAACCGCGTGCCTAGACTGTGATATATGAACGCCATCGCCAAAGCTCATCCATTTAGGCAAAAAAGTTGCCTAACTACGCCTTTTTTTTTTACATTCAAATATATCAAAAAAAAATTCTAATGCGATACTTGGGCACGTGAATTTGTTGATGACTGACGCACCTATCATCAAACTGGCGACATTGTTTCAAACTATTTGATTGTTTTATACGAAAGTTGTGTGTCGCTGCGCACCCCCTGCCCAACCATTTCTCCCCCTCCCCCCACCATACCCCTTGAGGAACGCGTAGGAACTGATGAGAATCGCGGGTATAGCTAAGGAATCTACTACCACTACCACCACCACTACCACCACCACTACCACTACCACTACCACTACTACCACTACCACTACCACTACTACTACTACCACTACTACTACCACTACTACCACTACTACTACCACTACCACTACTACTACCACTACTACTACTACCACTACTACTACCACTACTACTACCACTACTACTACCACTACCACTACTACTACTACTACTACCACCACTACCACTACTACTACTACTACCACTACCACTACTTCTACTACTACCACTACTCTTACTACTACTACTGCTACTTCTACTACTACTACTACTGCTGCTACTACTACTACTACTACGCCCACTACTACTACGCCCAACATTCTAACAACAAAAAATTTGATGATGAAAATATCTGAAAACGGTTAAGTTTTTGGTCAAAGTTGCATGCAACACAAACCAATGTAGCGGCGTGTGTCGTTAAATATGCAGATATTGTGTCAGGTTCACGTCTGCTACCAGCTTTAATCCACAATCCACGGGCCCGCTGCCGCTCTACACCGATTGGGGGGGGGGGGTCAAACCCACCCCACTCATCACCGAACCACCGTAAGCACCATCCATTATGAAAATACATTCTGGTCGCCAACAAATATGTATGGTTGTACCAGTGGAAACACTTTTTACAACGATCAGGGGTCAAACCCACCAAACCATTAGATCAAACATAATGGATTATAAGATTCGACCGGACCGTATTGGGAAGTAGGCCAGACATGTGTTCTGGTTTGACCAATCAGATACTTTATCCGACTACTCTCCCCCACCCTCCCCTCCCCTATCACGAGCATGATATTTTTATTTGGATAAAAAAGAACAAAAAAAAACATTTTTTTTTTTCCTCCTCAAAATTTTAATAAAAAAAAAAATATTTGGCGTCCTGATTTGACTCGAACTTAACTTCGAGGGAGGGGGAAGGGTGTGGAGGGGGGAGAGGGGCACCGCTAGCCTGGGGCTCGTAATTTTTATGGGCCACAGAAAGCGGAAACTAAAAAAAAAAGAACTTATTCTCCATGTTATGTAAATCTTACTGCTAGGGTCCCGAACTTTCTCCATCATAGCCGTGTGGCCTCAACTCAGGGGCCGCCTTAGAACTACACGGGACGTGGGGGGGGGCGATGGTCACCTCGTGGGGTGGCCCAAGGTTGGCCCATAGGTGGCCAATGGCTGACCTATGGTTAGCCTATGGGTGGCCCAAGGTTGGCTCATAGGTGGCCTATGGATATTCCATGGGTGGCCTTTGGGTGGCCTAAGGGTGGCCTATGGTTTGTCTATGAGTGGCGTATGGGTGGCCTATGGTTGGCCTATGTATGGCCCATGATTGACGCATGGGTGCCCCATGGGTGACCCATGGAGATTCTCTTATGCAGGGCTCAGAACATATGTTTAGGTTTATTACAGTTATGGCATAAAAGCAAAAACTCCAAGTATCTCGTTTAAGGCATGGGTTATCCCCCCCCCCCCGGGGTCGCTCAACCGCCCCTCCCCCCTTTCAGTTCCACCGCTGGCTATAACAATATCATGTGACATATCTGTTCCCGTTTGGTGCTGTTTATTTTATTTTTTTTAAACAGTAATTATACCTATTAAATTTCTTTACCGTTTTTCGATAAATTTCATAGTGAAACAAACTTTTTCCACAATAATTAAAGTAAATACACACTTAACGCAACACAGTGCAGTAACAAAGTAATATAAAATATAAATATAGCAAAATCATACCAAACTGTAATCATGCAAATAAAAACAAAAACAAAAAAATCTGGACAAAAAAAAAATAAAATAAAAAAAAAATTCTTCCAAATCAGAATCTGAGCAGACGACAAAACATTCGCCATCTTAGCCTCCTCTCCTCTTGCAGACGTTAAAGCCCACGTGTTTTTTTTTTTTCTTTTTTTTTTCCTTTCACTCTAGTGGACATGAAATGAGTTTTCTGGTTTCTCTAATATAGTGACTTACATTCGGGATGTTTCTTTCTTTGGTTATCTAATGAAAAAATGGTGAGTATACATTTTGGCTTCTGATTTGATTTCACACATACCGATAGCCTACATTTTAAAAAATTAAAAAAAATTAAAAATCTAATTTGATCAAAGTCTTTAAATATGTTAACTTTAACAATCTTTTCACATTTTGTAGAAACTTCTTACCTAAATGATGTCCATTCACATATTAAGATACGGGGTGGGTGGGAGGGCAGGGGCGGATTGGGAAGGCCGGGGGGCGAAGTGTGACACTCAATGATAAAGATTGGTAAAAAAAAAAATTGTAACGCGGAGAAGAAAGGAAACGGGCTCGTTAAAAATCAAGAAAAAAATCTTTGACGTAATAAGTGAATGACCCCGACCCCCCCCCCCCAATTATATAATGGTGAACATTACTGAACATTAACTTCTCATAGTTTGATATTTAAAAAAAAAATTCATGTGTATATAATTTTATAATCGATATTAATAATTAGTTTAACGAGCTTTTTTCAAAATTATTTCGGCTTTCATGTCTACACTACGTACTGGAAACATTCAATGTAAAACTCATATTGCAAACCAATTTATAATTAAACTGTTTTTCATCTGGACATATTCGAAATACAATTTATAATTAAACTGTTTACCATCTAGACATATTCGACATACAATTT
The DNA here is from genome assembly GCA_021962125.1 of Bulinus truncatus. Taxonomy (NCBI): domain Eukaryota; kingdom Metazoa; phylum Mollusca; class Gastropoda; family Planorbidae; genus Bulinus; species Bulinus truncatus. The sequence continues at coordinate 2,793,946 of JAGDYQ010000055.1, forward strand.
ATAATTAAACTGTTTACCATCTGGACATATTCGACACACAATTTATAATAATGTAACTAGAAAGTTTATTACACATTTTTCAATAAGCAGTGTTTATAGTTTTTCTTAATTTAATATTTTTCTTTAATCTACATTGACATTTTGTTTTAAATTCTCATCTTGTATTTTCAATCATTTTTTTTTTTGGGTATGCTTACCGTATTTCTATTTTTGTTAATCAACAAATGTTATGCTTAAAAATTAGGCCCTCGGGATTAATCTATTAAATTTAATGATCTCTTGTTTATTTTCATTATTTCCAGTTAAATTTGATACTGAAAACAGTCAATCTCTTAATAATTTGAAAAAAAACACTAACTGGTTCTTGTTGGATGCCCTAGATTGGCTTGCGATGTCTGTTATTTGAAGAAAAATAAAAATCCTATCTCGGACTTTACCTGGCAGACAGACAGTCTAAAATTAAGTTGTAGTTTACCGATGCAAGGTGCTCGAAAGCCGGGCATTTATTTATTTATTTTTTCAAAAGTTGTCATTTAAGTTGAAACGATGACAGAACATAAATGTGTAGAGAGGTGTCTTGCGATATGACTGGACACACTGACCATGACATGAGGTTAAACTAACTGGCCATGACATGAGGTTAGACTAACTGGCCAAGACATGAGGTTAGACTAACTGGCCATGACTTGAGGTTAAACTAACTGGCCATGACCTGAGGTTAAACTAACTGACCATGACATGAGGTTAAACGAACTGACCATGACATGTGGTTAAACTAACTGACTATGACATGAGATTAAACTAACTGGCCATGACTTGAGGTTAATCTAACTGATTAGGACTTGAGGTTAAACGACCTGACCATGATTAGAGGTTAAACTAACTGACCATGGGATGAGATTAAACGAGCTGACCATGGCATGAGGTTACACTAACTGACCATGACTTTAGGTTAAACTAACTGACCATGACATGAGGTTAAACTAACTGACCAAATACTTGAGGTTAAACTAACTGACCATGACATGAGGTTAAACGGACTTACAGAGCTAGGGCTCCCCCTCCCCACACACACACACGGGCAACAACTCAAATGACCCCCGCTATAGTCATGGTCATACGTCCATGGTACTGACCAAGCTTTTTGATCTAAAATGGCCATCCATTGACACTTGTTGAAGCTTCGAAACCAAAAAACAACATAAAGGAAATGATGCATGCCAGTGTATGCAATTAACGAAAATGGGTCAGGATAAAAATAGATGATGTAAGGACAGTGAAAATAGATAAATAGACATAGATAGATAGACAGTCATATTGTTAGATAGATAGACAGATAGATTGAGTGATAAATTGATAGACATATAATTAAGTAGACAAACGAATTGCACGGACAGTGAAAATAGGTCAGGACTGATGATTAATAGCAGAAGCCTGTAGAGTTAGGTGTTACGTAATTAGACAGGTGGGAAGACGAAGGCGGGGCGAAAGGGACAGCGTTGGTCAGTTGTAGGGACGTTGGTCAGTTGTAGGGACGCGGAGATATACAGGTCACGACAGAAAGAGAGGGGGACAGAGTAGTTTTTGTTAAGTTTGAAGAAGGGAGTTAATTAGGAAAAAACGAAGGAATGAGTGGGAACAGTAGTATTGTATTGACGGAACGACAATTGATGTAGTAATTTATTGTGTAGAATTGATTTAATATTTGATGTTCACTCTTGGATATAAGTGTTTTAGATCATCCAATAAAGTGACTTTAATTAATAAAACGGAGTTTGTGAATTTGCATTAGTTGTGTGTAAAGAAAGAAAAGGAAAGAAAGTAATTAAATATAAAGAAGATAAGAGAACAACCATCACCATACCTGAAACCAACGATGGCCATCTCTGACATGGAGAGAGCTTTAAACAATGATACATTTATTTCAACTACCGAAGTGACTAGTGTGAATTGACATTTTTTTTCCCCGCCATTTAATATTTTTGTTGATGGCACGGACTAAATTGCTTAGACATGTACCCCGACCCACTTGTCTATAACCCTTCCTCTCCCCCCCCCCTCCACACAGATGTCTGACTCCGAAATGTCCCGATAATCCAACTAGAACCCATCCCCAAGGCCTGGTGTGTATATTATTTCTATCAGACGATAATTCTAAGTGAAATCGGAATGACTTAATTGCCCTAGAAAACAATTATGAACTTAGCGCGTAACATGACGTCGTTATACCAAAAGTGTAACCGGAAATGACGATAATACGTCAATATAACAATACATACTTATGTATAGTATAACGGCGTAGATACCGCATGATAAAATCAATATAACATATATGGCATGACACATCATGACATCATTGCTACTGAGTGACAACGTTTTTCAGAGAATGACATAACCATTACGGTATGACAGCAATATTACAGGATGCCATCAAATATTACAGATTCACATAGTCATTACAGAATCACATCAATATTACAAATTCACATAATCATTACAGAATGACAATTTTGCAGAATGAGCGAAGATCGCAGAAAAAATTCATTATAACGGAATAACCTAATCATTTCAGTTCGACATGACCATTACAAAATGTTCTCTAATGTTGCAGTATGACAAGAATATACGAACATGAGATCAATAAAACAATTTGACATCAATATTACACCATGAAGTCAATACAACTATGTGATATCAATCCAACTATGTGACATATTGATCCGACTATGTCACATGAATACAAGTGTGTGACATCAATCCAACTATGCAACATCAATACAACTATTAAACATCAATACAACAATGTGACATCAATACAACAATGTGACATCAATCCTTCTATGTGACTTCAATACGATTATGCGTCATCCATACAACTATGTAAAGCAATATAGTAATATGATACCAAAGATATTAAAATGACCTCTGTATGTCGGTTGGTCATTTCCATCTCTCTTCATCCCTTCCATTATTAAAGTAAAAGGCGAGAGAGTGGCTTTATTTACCCTCACTTCCGGAACTTACAGCGGTCCGAACCCAAAAGGTCAGTGGTCAATTGATTAAGTCCAGTGACCCAGACTGTGGCTACGAGCAAACTTTCTCAGCCCAGAGCCGTAGAAAGAGACGCCATGAATTCCTTTGGGGGTAGGACAAGACACTGTAGCATTCAATGTGTCTATAGATTGGAGGACGAGACACAACACATTGATTGTGTTTATAGACTGAAGGACAAGATACTGTAACATTCAATGTGTTTATAGACTGAAAGACAAGACACTGTAACATTCAATATGTCTATAGATTAAAGGACGAGACACAACACATTGATTGTGTTTATAGACTAAAGGACAAGAAGTAACTTATTAATTGTGGTTATAGCCAGTTTCAAGTGTGGATTCAGAAGTTATCAATTAAAATAACAACATACTAAAATATAATCAGCTTAAATTAACATATAAAAGAGAAGATGCCCCAAGACCTTTTTAAAAGATAAGCGACAATTCACTTATTATAAAATACAAACATTTTATGGGCTAGTTGCTAATGTACATTAGAGGGAATGGAACATTTTTAAGGCCCTAGACATAGGTACTATTGGGGGCCCTATTTAAAGGTACGATTTGGGGCCAAAGGCAAAGATACATTTTGGGCCCCAGACGAAGTAACATTTGGGGTGCCCTAGGCATAGGTACATTAGGGGGCCCCAAGCCATGGTACAATTGGGTAGAAAACGAAACGGTATGAAAACGGTGCCATATTTCACAATATTCGTGAGAGTCAAATAAGTGTTTGTGGGGAGATAATATTCACAAAAACAAAATCATTTCATGAATAGTCTAATAGTGGGCACATCCTGCTCTTAGAGCCGCGTACGGCTCTTAAATGAGTTTTTTTATGCGGCTCCCTGTTAGCCACTTTTTGTTTTTGTATATTTTGTGTTTTTACGTGTAATCGTTTAATCGTATTGACTGTAGCTGTTAAATTTTTTTTTTACTATACGAGTAACTAGAGTAAGGCTTACACATGAATCTCCACCCCCCCCCCCACACACACACCGACATCACGTGTGTCCACCCGCCCACCCCGGCCTTATGTGTGTCCATCCACCAATCGTGTCACTATCGTTGGTGTCACCCGGTGCGTGAAATTCAGGGTGTCACCTCTTCAAGACTTCCACCATGAGCAACGGTACACATTTCGAATTTTCCTGCACTCGACGTTAGAGAATTTACTTTAAATTACTTTAGCGATAGAAAAGGTTGTATTTCTGACTGTATTTTCAGAAAGATGTATATTACTTTCATTAAACTGAGTTTGTAAACTACGTCTCCCATTTCATGAAACCACGTGACTACACGCGTCCCTTTTTTTTTATTTGACCGTTTGCAAAAAAAACAACTCTAGATTGATTACGAGCAGCGTTAAATTATATTCATTTACCTAAGCTACAGACGCTCTGTATGGTGACACTCTGCGCTACTGCTCTATATGGTGACACCCTGCGCTACTGCTCTTGTTTTTGACTACGATCGATTATAAAGCCGATTATAACCTGCGTTCTTTTCAGTGCACATGAAAATTCTAGAATAGTTCATTTTGCGAACAATGTCACAAGGGTCGCATCACCATTCACCGGTGGCGCCTAGTGACACTCATCTCACCCCGACCTTAAGTGTGTCCAGTACTGTCCACCCTCTCAACCCGAGCGCAACCCGAGCACAATAAACCAGTATAATTGTATATAACAGTATATAATAGTATATAACAGCAGCAGTACGTTGTTGTATATAGCAGTGCGTAGCAGTAAATTGCCATTACATAGAAGTATATAACAGTGTATATCAGTATACAAAAGTATATATTAGTTTAGATCATTCATAATTTAGCTGTGTATTGTAGTGCACATCACTTCTTATCGGTATTTAACAGCACATTGCAGCTTAGAGCAGCGTACAGCAGTATATAAAAAGAATAATGCAATCAATAGCAGTACATACCATTATATATCAGTGTAAAGCAGTTTACAACTGTGTTCAGTAGTGTATTGCAGTATATAGCAGCTTAGTTGTGTATAGCTGCGTATAGCAGAATGTAGCAGTTTACCATTTCACCACTCGACCAGGGTTATATACTAGCACAGCGCTAGCTAATAGAATTTCATCTAAGAGAAATAGAGCAATTTGAAATGGAATTAAAAAAAAATTGCACTGTCATGTATGTCACGTAATGACTGCTTTTGTGTTTGTGTGTGTGTGTGCGTGTGTGTGTGTGTGGCGTGCATAGTGACACAAGAGTATTATTGGTCAGGGGAGATAAATCAGTGTCTGTCAGGGGACGGACAGAGTTGTGTTTTCGTAGGTGCATAATTAAGACTGTTTATATAAAAGATGTGTACTAGTAATTGTAGCTATTCACCTGGTAGGAAGAGGTCCGGTTTATGAGGTATCTTGGGAATTTCAGGGTATTGGGTCAAGGACTCATGAAGTGTTAATAAATGACGTATTCTTGTAGTTAACTTAAAGTGAACTTATGATAGTGTTGAGTTTGAATCTCTGTAAATGTATCTCTGGATTCTAGTTTCTACTAGATCCATTGAGGTTAAACTCGCTGTGCTCCGCAGCATAAGGGAACTGCTATAATGCTCCATGGTAAGAAAGTTACCCGACTCGTCCACCCTGTGGTCCACCAGCCCCAGGGAACATGTTCCGCGTTTTCCTCAACCTGCCTACAGTGGTGACACAGAGAGTGGACATTGGGCCTTAACCTGCAAAAGTACACACTGATCGGACAATGCCCAGTGCAAAAACTGATCAATTACTGCCTTCTCGGCTCTCTGATGCCCCCACCCACGGGTCGGTCTTGCTTTGTGCACTACCTCTCTCTCTTTGAACTCTCTCAGTAATCTGCGGGCTGAGACTTAGTCTCTTAGAGCCCGTGAGATCAGACTTGCTGTGTCTCTCAACATCTGGAGACTGCCATAGAGCCCGATGGCCAGCAAGCTTCCGGACTGGTCCACCCTGTGGTCCGCCAGTCCGGGGCACTCGAAAAGCAAATGATTTACGGTTTCCTCCACTTCCCTGCAGTGTCTGCAAAAAGTGTCGACATTGGGCCTCAACCTCCCAAAGTACGCGCCAATAGGACAGTGCCCAGTACGGAACTGGGCAATTAGCGCCTGCTCGACACGCCTGAGCCCCCACCACGGGTCAGTTTTGGACGGCCGCTCTAGGACTTTCCGAATCAACCAGCCCTGAAAATGGATGGCGCTAGAGCGTCGGACCCCTCCCTGTGCATGTCGCCAATGGTGAACATTACTTGCCATCGGTCCTAGTGCATGTGGGCAGGAGACGCCAGCGCCTTTACGTCTTGTGTGTCTTGGCTGGGATGTGTTGCTCTCGACAACTTTCCCCAGGTGGTCCTTAAAACCCAGAACCTCCTAGCGGTCCGGGCGGACAACGGTAGCCTTGCTCTGGGCTAACGGCTAATCTGGGAGCACGAAAGTGCAAAACTGCGAAAAGCGTACCACGACTGTGCGTGGCCGGTACCCCCGGCTTCCCAGTACTGGAACGCGAGGACTCTTGAGATGCGGTTTCACGACCCTCTACTCTTGGGGGGCCTTGAGCCGTTTCGGACCATAACATGGCACTGAAAGTGAAGGTTACGTAAGAACGAGATCCGTACGGCGCGGAACCCTCGACTATTAGTCTCGAAAAACCCAAACCCTAGGAACGGGTAAGGGCTCGCAAAACGAAACTTGGCGGCATCGTCTCTGACGTGGGTCAATCGCATCGGACCTCTACAGTACGCGT
>JAGDYQ010000055.1:2805751-2948251 GCA_021962125.1 Bulinus truncatus
TCTGTGGGTGGTAAACTATTTAATTGTTTTTTTGTTTTTATTTTCTAAATATACAGCTTGTTTGTGGATGTATTGATTTCTAGAGTTCAATGGAATGCTTAGTTAAGATTTGTTTTCTTCCGCTGACAAAGGTTCAAAACTTGGTTGTTTTTTTTTATTTTATTTCAAATCTGGCCAATACAGGTCTTTGTTTTATATCTGGCCAATTAAGATTTTTTTTTTATTTATCCGGTATAGAAAGATTTTTAAATTTGTCGTGTTTTCTTCTATTTATTTTGGTAGTCCCAGAATTTTACATTTACGTTGAGGTCTATTAATGTGATTTTATAGCAGTGTTCATTTCAATTAAAAACAACCAAAGCGGGAAAAAAAATGTTTTTGTTGCATTGCAAATTATATTTTTATTGTGGCATTATTTACTTAAGCATTTGTTAGTTTACTGTTGCTGAGATATGTGCTGTGTCTGTCTATGTTCAATGCATATCTCATTATTTTATATTCAAATTTGTTAATTTTTACAATCCGGTTAATTAAATTTAAGATCATTTAATTATAATTCAATATATATAATATAATATAATATTTATATATATAGGCACTTGGCATTTAGTTTTCCTAACAAAGCAAACACTTTAAAGGAATATGTGCACATAAAGCTACGTGATCTCTATGTGTGAATCTGCGCACTAGGTCGTGAAGTGACCTATTATGTACATGCACTTGGCGGTCATGTTCGCTTAATATCTTCACCTTCAGTTACGGCACTAACAGGCAACCTTCTTTTGTGTAACGTCAACAGAGCGACACCACTTCAACTCTGTTAACAATACATATCACTTTTTCCCCCTCCTGTAAAAAGGCCAAGTATATGGATTCATGAGAATGTGTGTCTTGCAGTATCGGGTGACATGATGGACTAGCCAGGTACTCGTTGACTTTATGAGCTAAATGCTTCTTTTGTGGAAATAGAGACCATATATATATTTTTTTTTTCAATTTAACAAAGGTAATTTTGGAGGTGTTAGCGGTAAATTAGTCTGGTTTCTTTTGGGAAGAGTTTTCATTGAGTTACACTCGTAAAATTGTGTGTTTATGTTATGGAAGAAGAAATGCGTCATTTCATTGACACCTTTATTTATGAATGTACATAGTGTACCAGAAATGATTCATTTTTTTTCCACTGTCTATGCCAGTTTGTGTTAGTGATAGAACTGAAAGTCTATGCTCACGAATTACGCTATTGCCACGCACAAGAAAACGTTATGCACACACGTAGAAAATGCTATGCCCACGATAGTGCTTGTTGTTAGTATGACGCGGGATGATAGAATCGCGAGATGATTTCAGGCTCTTTTGACAACAGGAGAAATAACGTAAGTGTTATCACGTATTATAGCAGTTCAATAAGTATAAGGGAATGATTCTGTTGTGTCTGGTTAATTAAAATGTATTCATACGGGCTCACATTGGGCATTTGTCGGATATACAGATGGTTTTTAAGCAGGGCCGTTCGCATATTTAGGGCCTTTTTTTTTTAGACTAATGTGTATTTTGGACCCTAGGTTAATGTACATTTGGGGGATCTAAAACGATAGCCACAGTCGTTTACTTTTTTTTTTTTTTTGCTTGTCATTGGTGGAAAGGATACTCTAAGACATTTGTCCCAGATTTTTCTTTACGACTGGCTCAATATAGGGCCCTAAAGATACAGCACGTGACTTGGGAGCGGTAATGAATAACTGGCAACCCATTGGTTCATTTTTTTTAATAATATGAAGTATTTATATTTTCTGTAATAATGACTTGATTAGGCTTGAGGGAAAAGTCTCATCCTGTCACCGTATAATTCAGTTTTGATTGGATACCGGTTGAAGGCGTTGAAAGTGGCAATAGAGAAGGCGTTGTGTGACAGAGTGTGTCACTCACCGAACGTGCGTAGTAAAAAAATGTAACGTGTATCAGACTGCAGGATTTACGTATAAGCTACACAAGCTATAGGTTAGGGCCCCCACTTTTCTTGGGGAGGGGGCCTCCCAAAAAGTCCGAGTGAGCGATTGTCCTATATACTTAAACCTTTGGCACTGACATATAATATCTGGACTTATGAAGGGCCCCCCCATATCTCAAATAGCTTAGGGACTTATCAAGTCTGCATCCGGCCCTGACCACAACCACAATGACACGGCAAATGTGTTCCGAGTTATTACCAGTAAAACAAATAATAATAATAATACATTTTTAGTAATAGGGTGTTGCGGCGTGGGGGGAGGGGGCTATCGGGAACTCATTTATTTGCGCTCCAGGCTACATGCAATTCTTTTTGATGTTTCGAATACTAAGAAACCAGAAGTAAAATCGCTATTGGAGTGGGGAGGCCCACTCCGGCGCTGGGTCAGTCTGCTAATGCAGGCCCTGAACATGGAAAGGGCTAGAAAAGAGTATGGATTTGACAGAGAGTGTTGGAGGAGGGGGAGGAGTAGTAGTCAGGAGTAAATGAGGAAATTCCTTGTAACCATGAAAAGCGAAACCGAATCAGTAAATGCATGGACGAAAAAAAAATCGATTCCAACTGTTTGCAAAGGTATTCGATTACACGCGTGTTTGACATATTTGGAGTATAAATGTGTCAAACAAAGCCGGCAGTATTCGAATGAGTCAATATTTGCAGTGAATGCGACAGAAGAAATCGATACTTCGGAAGCCATCAACCGGATTATTTCAAGTCTGTTAAACATCGTTCACAATCACTTTTTGTGAATGTAGCTAGACTAAGTGCAAACAAAGCGAAATAATACTTAAACAAAAATGTTCAACGGAAGCCGCTTGGTGCACAAAGACTTGCATTCAACCATCTTTAAGGAATGATGTACATATATTGACGTTAGTGGACTTTCTGTAATAGGTACAGGGCTCGATTTACCGCCTAGAACTGTCATCCCTGGCTCTGTAGCTACTTCATCCCCGCCGGGGATGAAACCATAGACATTTATCCCCGGCTCTGCAGAATTTTTTTCATCCCGGCACTGGTTGTTTCTTAAACCGTATATCGTAGGTATATCATATGTTATGTTGGATTATATATATATATATATATATATATATATATATAAATATATATATATAATGTATGTATATATATATATGTATATTGTATGTTATATGTATTATTTATGTTGAAATGTATATTATATGTTATATGTATAGTGTATGTTGAATGGATATTGTATGTCATATGTATATTATATGTCCTTATATTAAACTACTGACATGTGAATGCTTTTTAACGGTTTTCGCATATAATATGTATGATATTTTGAATTACCTATACAGAGAAGTAGTAAGCTTTTGTGTTAATTTTTTGCGTCTGCTTTTGGACCTGAAAAGAGCAAAACATATTTTAAAAATCCATTTTGTCACCCCTCATTCTTTCGAGCCCGTTTCTCATTATCGTCCGTTCCTAGCTCAGCGCCAGACTCTTACTCGGCACCCCCGTGGAAACGCCCAAATCGCAATATCCTTCTGTAATGTTGTGTTCAGTTTAATTGTTTTTAGAAATTTTCTCCACCAATACAATGAGAATGTTGAGATTTCCTTAACTCATGTTTTTCTCTACCATCTTCACCAGGAGACCACTCAAGCCAGAGCCACTACAAGCCTCACCTCCCCTGGGGACCAACCCTCGCCCGAGGGCTCAGGTTAAGTCCGCACGCTTCGCCACCCTTGGCATGCCTCGCAGTCACGTGGGTGCCGCCCGCTTCTACGATTGGTCGGACCACCCCGCGGACTGCTATCCCGTGTCCCGGCTGTACCGAGATAAAGGCACGCCCCGCTCCCGGCCGCCAGCCTGTCCCGGGTCAATGGCCAGACCGTCCCCACGCACGCCGTCAAGATCAATCTGTCCCCGGGAAGGCCGGCGCAGCGGGGCAAGGCCGCATGTTCTTCAGGGAGAAGAAAGCATTGACCCGTGGAGAGAAGGAGATCATTGAGGGCATCTACAAAAACAGGGGAGACGCGAGCGCGAGGGATTGGCCGGAAAGCCGGAATCGTCCATCAAAAACCATCAAGACGCCTGGCAAGGAGACAAATCCGGCAACGTCAGCTTAAGCAGGGTCTGGCTCAAGGGGGAAAAGATCGACGCGAAGCACCCCAAGGCCGACGTCCTACTTTACGCCAGAGGCACTGACGTCTTCCAGCGATACACCCAAGTCGCCAATACGGAATCCTTAGCGCATCTCGGGAAGACGTCAAGTAAAAACCTTACGAAGCATACGGGGCTCCCCCGTTCTGGTCTCGACATGCTTGACCTGCCAGACGCTGCAGGATGACTACATCAGCAGGGGCGATCGCCTGATGCACCGGCGGCCCCGCCCAGTTCACCCGACCTCCTTGTCGTCCCCCGCCACATCCAAGGTCGCCCCCACCTTGATAAACTTCTCAGGCCCAGGGCGAGCCTGCAGGCCGACCTCCGTCCTCCTCGCGGACAGGCTTGCCGCCCTAAATCTGACCCGAGTAGCTTCCCTTGGGATATAAGTACGAAGAAACGAATAGAAAGTTTGACGGCGATACGTACAACAATTTACCCGACCATCATTGCCCAAACCCGTACTAATAGCCAGAACTGTTTTAATTCCCTGTCGGGAACGATAAACAATGACGCCATGGTAGGGACCGCAAACTGGGTCCTACAGTGCGACAAGAAAAACAGACGCATAAGGCAGATCTATGTCATCCGGTGGTCGAACAGCGAAAGTTCGGTGGTTCAAATTTACGTACCGACAGCCGGTACTGATCAACCAGACGACGAAACGCCTCTTATGGCGGGAAATTCTTTAGCAAAGGAAAGACCTCTGAGTCACAGAACTTTAAAAGAAAGAAGAAAATTAAATAATAAAATTAGCAAATTTCGCTTTAAAAAAAAAGAACATTTTTAAATGACGTAATAGTGTGACGTAAAGTACAAATCGTGAAGTAGCAATCATCATATCAAACACGGATAAAGAGTCAGGCTGTTTGATATGATCAGTGTCGGCATCGTTAAATGAGGCTCGGCGCTCCCAGGGTACTTAATGGGGACCTCTGTCAGAAGAATTGCTGTTTTAGGGGAGGGGGGGCAGTCAAACATTTTCCGAGAGGGCTTTATGTTCTTATTCCACTGAATTTCGATTATTAGTTTGTTGTTGTGATGTTTTTCAAACAATTCTCTCTTGAAATTGTATTTTCAAACTTTTATTTCACATTATACACCAATCAAATGATCTTCAACGAGCGAAACTAATGAAATCAACCACACAGTCGTCGAATACGTCACATGGATTGAGTATAATTGTTTCGGATTAATGAACAGTTGAGTATTGAGTACTTCTCTGCTTTGTAAACGATACAGCTGCGTCATCAGATAAAATCGTGTTCATAAAAAAAATTTCAAGTTTATTTAAATTGTATTTTTTTTTTCCTTCCTTAAACTCTGTATTAATATAATGTATCTCTTGTTATATATATTATCGATACCAATGAAACTATGATACTTATTAAATCCAAATGCCGCTCCTAGTATTTGTGCCCCCATTTACTTATTGAGAGGGGCTCAAAACTCTCAATGGACTATAAAAAACCTCTGTAATCAATTTCCAAACGAGCCCCAGAAAGGTGTCCCTGTGCCTCATACCCGCCCCCTCAGAGCCCTTCTGCGTTTTTTTTTTTGAAGACCCTGGGCAAAAAGTAGTCTAGGGCCCTCTGGGTAGGGGGAGGCGTGGGGGATATTAACTTCACCATACTGTCGTGAAATGACTAATGTGCCTTGCGTGGAGACGTTCATGTTTTACTCTGCAACCTGGTATCAATAATAAAAAAAAAAATTATCTTTGATTATTGTCGTGTTTCTTTAAAGCTGCTACCAAAATTATTCTTAAATCTTGTGGCCTTGGTACTTATTCAGCGCCTCTACATTAACTTCAAATGTAATTGATTTATGTCTGATGTGCAAGGTTTCACTGACACTCCCAGGTTGAAGCTCCCAGGTTGACATTCCCAGGCTGACACTCTCAGGCTGGACACTCCCAGGTTGACACTCCCAGGTAGACACTCCCAGGTTGACACTCCCATGTTGACGCTCCCAGGTTGACATTCCCAGGTTGACACTCCAGGCTGACACTCCCAGTTTGACACTCCCAGCTTGACACTCCCAGTTTGACACTCCCAGGTTGACACTCCCAGTTTGACACGCGCAGGTTGACACTCCCAGGTTGACACTCCCAGGTTGACACTCCCAGGCTGACACTCCCAGGTTGACACTCCCAGGTTGACACTCCCAGTTTGACACTCCCAGGTTGACACTCCCAGGTTGACAACCTCCAGGTTGACACTCGCAGGTTGACACTCCCAGGTTTACACATATTCACATTGAAGAAAAACACCAGTCATGTTTCCAGATTTATTGTCTCAAACTCGAACATGTAACAAAAATAGCAACAAAAAAATCCAAATTATGAGAAAAATAATCCAAGTCTAATTCTACCACTTCCAAAATTCTTCAACAACTTTTTCAAAACCATCCTGCTGTGTCAACAGTCAAGCTCTCACTGCTTGCTATCTTTCATTCTTTTTCACCTCTGGTCAGCATTCTCACTTGCCCTCCATTTCCTCCATCCAGCCCCGTAGCGTGAAAAAATTCTATAGCAGGTGCCAGGCGAGTAGCAGAAAGGCAGGAATCAAATATTACTAAGTAGAGCAAACAAACAGAGGGGGGCCAGACAAAACGCACGTGGTCTGGCCCGGCTCCCTCTCCCCCTCTACGCTACGGGCCTGACTCCATCACTATCCCACTTTAACCATCCTGAGTACAACTCACTAAATGCAATTTAACAAAGGTTATAAGTGTAATATAGTTATGACAATTATAAAATCATCGTTCATAAATTTAGTAACATTAAATTCCCTCTCTAGGCCCTAGCGGGCCATCGGGGCAAATGTTCATTTAACCTCGGTATAGAAGGATTGTGTGGTTAGCAATAACCCCCAGCCGCCTTTACTTCCCCAACTTAAGTTAGATACCCATTTAAAGCTGGGTGGACTTGTGGAACGACTTTGAAACAAATTTTCACCTTTGAAGAATCTACATGGTTCTCACTGAGGATCGAACCTAGGGTTTTCAAGTTGACAGTCGAGTATTTACACTCCCTTTATTATTATTTTATTTTGTGTGCATTTTATATATAGGTTGGCTGGATAGGTGGCTGGGTGGGTTGGTGGGTGGATTTGTGGAGGCAGAGATGGAAGTAGCCAATAAAAAGATAAGACAGTGAGAAAGCCTGTTTTGGTGGTATGGTAAATACAGACACGACAATTAACAACGGTTCAAAATTCTTAATCCTTTTAATGAGGATAATCGAATAATGCCTTATCATTTATACCGATGTTGTGTATTTAGTTTGAGAGTTGCGCAGCAGATTATTATCGGCGGTCCGAATATTATACGTGGGTGTGAGAGCTGAGTTGGGTTTGTTAGCGCGTGTTTGAATGGCATGGCGTGGGTTTGATCGTGAAAAGGGTTGAAGATCAAAGTAGTGACCGAAGTGACCAGTATGACCAGTGGAGCATGGCTGTATTTGGTTGAAGAGATCAGGGGTTAGGGAGGGAAGGTGGTTGTAGGGGAACGTGGAGAAGAGGGGTAATTGAACAGTTAAAATCCTGAATTAGTTTCATTCCTCTTTCGGCTGTAGGCTTTTACATACTTTAAAGCCTGTTGAAACTCTTCATTTTTGGTCCAATTGTCTGGGGCAACAGTTGTCAAAAATAAAGTTGGTAATTCCAAAATGTTAAAAAATTCAAAAGTATTCTCTGTTACAAAACTTTCTTAGTTGCAGATTTTCAATTGAAGTTAAATTAATTTTTTTCGTTTCTGTAGTTCATTCTCTCCAGCATGTTGCAGAGCCGAAACCATTTTTGTTTTTGTTTCATTGCTGATCTCATTATCAGAAAGCCACTGCTACCATTTCTTCACTAAGAATTACAAGTGCCTCGAAAATGTTGTTGCTGCAGCGGTAAAAATTCCATTGTTAATGGCTTTTTTTTTGCAAAAATAGTCTTCAGAAAAGAGATCATTCGACGGAGCCAGTATTGGATTGGGACATGATATCCAAAATTTGGTGTACACCAAACTAGCAAACAAGATTATATCTCAAAAGTGATTTTTCCTCTTTTGCCGTTAATTTGAACTGTCTCTTGAAAATCCATATTTTCATTGAATATATAAAATTTTGGCCATCGACCTAGCTTGTATATGGCTCCGGGAGCCATCACATGAGATCCACGAGGAGGAACATCACCAAGGAATAAAATTGTTAGTTCCAATAATTCCTTGGAATAATGTTGTCATCTCGATATGTCGAGTAGATTCAAGAATTGTTTTCAAATAAATTAGTAAATCTTGTTTGAGTACGCTGTGAGAAGCCAAAATGTCAGAACACGTTTTATCATTTAGAGCTGTTTCATAATCTTCTTTGTCAATTCATTACCACTTGTCACGAAAACTTTTAAATAATCCTATTTCAGGGCCACTGGATTGCCCAAGAGAATTAACAGTAACATCAAAATAGGAAAATAATGTAAACAAAAATTAAAAAATGGCGATGAGCTACCTCTAAACGTTATTCAAATTTGCTAAAATTTTGCAGAATTGAAAATGTCAATGTATTTGTGCACCACTTAATATATATATATATATATATATATATATATATATATATATATATATATATATATATATATATATATATATATATATATACAGAAGCAACGAGACAAAACTTTCAGGGAGGGGGCAAAAAAATCACTTGTATTAAAAAATCACATTATATATATTTGTATTTTATTTTAATCAAATTTGGTCTAATGTTTTAATTTTTTTTTCGGAGGGGGGGCTCCTCCCCCCAATTCCCCCCTAGTTGCGCCACTGTATATTTATATATATACAGAGAGAGAGAAAGGGAAGAGACAGACAGAGAGTAGGAGAGGGAGAGAGCGAAATAAGGAGAGAGAGAGAGAGAGAATGGGAATATTTGTGAGCTTATGAGAATATGTGGGAGCTCATGGGAATTTGAAGTAGCTTATGGAAATATGTAGGAGCTTAGGGGAAAATGTAGGAACTTATGGGAATATGTAGGAGCTTATGGGGATATAAGAAGCTTATGGGAATATGTAGGAGCTTATGGGAATATGTTGGAGCTTATGGGGATATAAGAAGCTTATGGGAATATGTAGGAGTTTATGGGAATATGTTGGAGCTTATGGGAATATTTGGGATTTTATAGGAATATTTAGGAGCTTATGGGATACTTAGGAGCTTATGGGAAAATCTGGGAGCTTATGTGAATATCTGGGAGCTTATGGGAATATGAAGTAGCTTATGGGAATATGTAGGAGCTTAGGAATATGTAGGAACTTATGGGAATAAGTGGGAGCTTATGGGAATATGTGCCAATTGATTCTCCTCCTGTTTAGTATTTGGCGAATAGGAGCTAAAGGCTTTGTGTTTATTTTCAACCACGTAAGGTCAAATTTTTACGCATCAGTAATTTCCACTCAATATTTTTCAATATTTGAAACAGACTATAAGCTTCGTTTCACTTTCTGCTATACAATGATCAACTGCCATGCATAAGTAGATTCAAGTCTATATCAATTATCGAAAAAGAGAGATAAGGAAAAATAGAGAGAGAGACAGAGAGAGAGAGAGAGAGAGAGAGGGACAGACAGAAAGAGTGAGAGAGAGAAAATGGGAATATATAGGAACTTATTAGAATATGAGGGTGCTTATGGGAATATCTGGGACTTATGGCAATATCTGGGAGCTTATGGGAATATGTAGGAGCTTATGGGAATATTAGGAGCTTATGGGAATATGTGGGATGTTATGGGAATCTGTGGGAGGTTATGGGAATATAAGGAGCTTATGGAAACATGTAGGAGTTTATGGGAATATCTGGGAGCTTATGGCAATATCTGGGAGCATATGAGAATATGTAGGAGCTTATGGGAATATTAGGATCTTATGGGAAAACGTAGGAGCTTATGGGAATATAAGGAGCTTATGAAAATATGTAGTAGTTTATGGGAATATGTAGGAACTTTTGGGAATATTTAGAGCTTATGGGAATATCTGGTAGCTTATGGCAATATCTGGGAGCTTATGGGAATATGTAGGAGCTTTTTGGGAATATAAGGAGCTTATGGACATATGTAGGAGCTTATGGGAATATGAAGGAGCTGATGGGAATATTTAGGAGCTTATGGGAATATCTGGGAGCTTATGGCAATATCTGGGAGCATATGGGAATATGTAGGAGCTTATAGGAATATGTAGGATCTTATGGGAATATGTAGGAGCTTGTGGGAATATGTAGGAGCTTATGTGAATATGTAGGAGCTTATGGGAATATGTAGGAGCTTATGGAAATATGTAGCAGCTTATTGGAATATCTGGGAGCTTATGGGAATATGATGGATCTTATGGAATATGTAGGAACTTATGGGAATATCTGGGAGCTTATGGCAATATTTGGAAGCTTATGACAATATCTTGGTGCGTATGGGATAATGTACGAGCTTTGCGGGAATATGTAAGAACAAACGGCACTGTCTGGTAGCTTTTGGGAATATATGCCAATTGATTCTACTCCTGTTTAGTATTTGGCGAATGGGACTATAGGTTTGTGTTTATTTTCAACCACGTAGGGTCAAAATTTTACGCATCAGAAAATTCTACTCCTATTTTTTAATATTTGAAACAAATTATAAGCTTCGTTTCAATTTTCTTCTATACAATGATCAACTGCCATGCATAAGTAGATTCAAGTCTATGTCAATTATCGAAAAAGAGAGATAAGGAAAATAGAGAGAGAGAGAGAGAGAGAGAGAAAATGGGAATATATAGGAACTTATGAGAATATGAGGGTGCTTATGGGAATATCTGGGACTTATGGCAATATCTGGGAGCTTATGGGAATATGTAGGAGCTTATGGGAATATGTAGGAGCTTATGGGAATATGTAAGAGCTTATGGGAATATTAGGAGCTTATGGGAATATGTAGGAGCTTATGGGAATATGTAGGAGCTGATGGGAATATGCAAGAGCTTATGGGAATATAAGGGAGCTTACGGAAATATATAGGAGCTTTTGGGAATATCTGGGAGCTTTCTATGGCAATATCTGGGAGCTTATGGGAATATGCTGGAGCTTATGGGAATATGTAGGAGCTTATGGGAATATCTGGGAGCTTATGGCAATATCTGGAAGCTTATGACAATATCTTGGTGCTTATGGAATATATGCAATTGATTCTACTCCTGTTTAGAATTTGGCGAATGGGACTAAAGGCTTGTGTTTACTTTCAACCACGTATGGTCAAAATTCTTATGCATCAGTAAATTCTACTCCTATTTTTCAATATATGAAACACACTATAATCATCGTTTCAATTTTCTGCTATACACAATCAACTGCCATGCATAAGTAGATTCACGACTATGTCAATTATCGAAAAAGAGAGATAAGGAAAGAGAGGGAGAAACAGAGAGAGAGAGAGAGAGAGAAGAGAGAGAGAATGGGAATATATATGGGAACTTATGGAAATATGAGGGAGCTTATGGGAATATCTTGGAGCTTATGGCAATATCTGGGAGCTTTTGGGAATATGTAGGAGCTTATGGGAATATGTAGGAATAAAAGGGGGAGCTTATGGGAATATGTGCCAATTGATTCCACTCCTGTTTACTATTTAGCGAATGGGTCTATAGGCTTTGTGTTTATTTTCAACTATGTAAGGTCAAATTATTACGCATCAGTAAATTCTACTCCTATTTTTCAATATTTGTTATTTTTTTGTCTGCCATGACATTGAACTGGGCTGATGCTGGAAATCGGAAAGATTTGTGCTCGCTGTTTGTTTTTTAAGTTAAAATGTAAAAAATGAAACTATAGAAAGGATATCAACACGCTTGAATGCTGCACTTGGGGAGGGGGGGCGGGGCGGATGGATGGTCCAGCGGTAAAGCGCTCGACTGTCGAACTGAGGGGGAATGTCACTGGTTTGATCCCCGTTGAGGATCAGTAGATATATCAGGTCATGGTGATAGTCCCCCTTTACATCTCCAGTGGTGCCTCTGTGGGAGGGGGGGAGGAGGGGGTGAAAACCCGTTTCATTAGTGATTTATAACAGTGGTCCCCAAACGCCTTCGGGCAGTGCCGAACCTGGGGGATCTGGGGGCCCGGGGGCTTGGCCTCTTTGGGGGCCCCTGCATTTTGACTTTCGGACATAGTGACATGAGATAATGTACTTAATATTTAATGTAAAAAAATTTGGGCTTCCTCAGTTAGGGGCCCGGGGAGGACTTTTGAATTTGGACCCCTCCCCACCCTAGGTACGCCTCTTTCCCGGGCCGCGGATCAACTGATACTGGGCGTATTTCTCTCGGGGAAAGTGCGAATTTCATTGGAGGAGAGTTGAACCGGGGAGCTGTGCGGATGTAAGCGGCATTGGCATTGTAAAACAATCTAAAAATCTTTTAAAAAATCAACGCTCCCCTCCCACCCTGGGCCGCGGTGAAATTATGAAACGTCGACCGGTCCGCGGAGAGAAAAAAGGTTGGGGGGGGGGAACACTGACTTTATAGATCCACGATTTCATCTCATCCTTACAGGGACTTCAACAACTTACACTTCCAACTTAGTCATTTTCACAGCTCGTGATGTGGACTGGGAAGCACCTTCGGAGTCTCAAACCAAACCATTTTTCGGGACCTTAATGATCTCACTGTGGGATTCGTGATTTGCCGATCTATCGTGTGTGGATGCTTAACTGGCCAGATGTAAATTATTTAGCCATTATGAAAGGGTTGCGTTGATGACAATGATCAGTGACTTAATATAATTTTTTGGGCCTCTTATTAAAAAATCTGGCTATGCCAGCCATTCACTCTATAAAAAATAATAATTAATTAACAGTATAAAACAATTCGAATACAAATGGGCATCTTCACACTGGGAGGGGTTCCAAATCTTTGTGTTAATGTCAGATGTTATCCCCCCTCAAATTCGGTGTCGGCTCCCACGGTTTTTTTTTTTATTGCAGGATCCAGTTTACTGCATTGCAGTACAAATTTCGCAACATGTAGCCTCAGTGTCATTATCATCATCATCAAGTTGTTGTAATTTATGTTTGATTTGATCAGTGCAATGAACTGCATGCCACTAAAATCAGATTCTATATTTAGTTCCCATCAGTGACTAGGGAAACAGCCCCCGTGGCCAGGGGGGCACTGTGCCCCGCAGTGTGGAGTGCCCCACCTCCCACCCCCACCCCCCGCTTAATAAAGAAAAGAGGAAAAATAAGGAAAAAGTAACTGAAATGAGAAGGTGCCCCCTTGCTGGATATTCGTGCCCCCCTGCTTACTTTAACCTGGCTACGGGCCTGGTTAGACTATGATTTGTTTACAAACACTGTCATAGTCTGGTAGTCTTTTTCCATGACCTATTTCTTTGTTGGTATACATGTCTAGTGGACTCAACCACCTGTGTATTGTGCAAGGTTACTTCCCCTAATATAAACTACTAGCCAAATGCTTTGTTTACATATTTTACACACACACAGTCGTCTGGTAGTAGGCCTATTCTTTCCATGGCTCATTTTTTGTTATTGTCATAGTAGTTCAGGTGACACAAGTCCTGTCGATTGAGCTGTGGGTACTTCCCCTAATTGAGACTACAGGCCAATGATATGTTTACAGTCGTCGGGTTTTAACTTGGTAGAATTTTTTCATGACCTATGTTTTGGTTTGTATATGCTACTTGTCTCTGTCCCCTTGATGAGATTTCTAGACAATGCATTGTTTACAAATTAAAATATATAATAAGATATCAACTGGTTAAGCGCTAGTAGTGTTATAACTCGTTGTTGATTTAACAAGTTAGGGAAAATTGCCTGATTTAAACATCCTACCAGTGTTTAATTGTTATGAACATCAACAGTATTTTTCTAACAATAAACTTATTTCTCCTCATCTAAGGTACATGTTAGGTCACATCTAGCTCTTGCGCGCAAGGGTTCAAACAGCCTGGGTAGCCAGAGCAGGGCCTGATTTAGACTTTTTAAGGCCCTAAGCTATTTGAGATATGGGGCCCTTTAAGTCCAGATAGGCTATTATATGTCAGTGCCAAATACTTAAGAATATATGTCAATTGCTCACTCGGCTATAGCTTGTGCAGATTATACGTAAATCATGTGTTAACTACTTAGCTACAATACGCACTGCTGACTGTTTCTCTCTTGCACCATAGAAAGGCGCAATTGTGGTAAGCCATATTTACGTTTTATTTCGAGGGTCGTCACATCAGGTATTGATTTATATTGGAAGTGTTGCTAAGTGGTGTACCGATAAGTACTTTTACATAGGACTACCAAAAAACTATCAACTTATCTGCCTAGGACCACTGGCCTCGGAAACTGCCCTATGACGATGGCATTGCTATGACCCTAAACGAAATATGATTGGCTCTGGGGTCTATCAGTATATTTGGAGCCCATGCTAGCCGATGTATGATAAAGTATTATGTTCATTAATATCAAGCAGATATTGTAATAAACCTTTTATGACAGCTAGAAGACAGGGTTGGGTTTAGAGACTTTGATGTAGTGAGACAAAGATGTCTAACAAATCAAATAGGATTTATACGAATAATTGTAGACAAGGTGACAACTGACAGAAAGCCAGGGGGGGGGGAACAAGAGTCTAGCAAAACAGTTAAGTCGTACTGGGACGACTCTGGAAGTAGACCGCGGGCGACATTGGACAGTCTAGGAGAGTTAAACAATGACAATAGACCGATGGGCGACATTGGACAGTTCAGGAGAGTTAAACAATGACAATAGACCGATGGGCGACATTGGACAGTCTAGGAGAGTTAAACAATGACAATAGACCGATGGGCGACATTGGACAGTCTAGGAGAGTTAAACAATGACAATAGACAGATGGGCGACATTGGACAGTCTAGGAGAGTTAAACAATAACAATAGACCGCGGGCGACATTGACAGTCTAGAGAGTTGAACAATAACAACCAGCTGACGCTCCTTAGAGGTGAAGTGCCCAAGAAAAATTAAATTATTCCCTGTTTATTTACTGCGGTGTATTTCTAAGGGATAGTGCGACTTTCCGCGGACGAGAGGTTTAACCGGGTGCTGAGTGGCGATGCTAATCAAAACAATCTAAATTTAAATAGTCAAACCTCTCCACCCCCGCAGTGAAAGTATCAAACGTCGACCGTCCGCGCAGAAAAAAGGTTGGGGACCAGGATTAGACCTCTGGTATCAGACATAGTCAATATTGAAAATAGTTGTCTGATTATTCTGAAGAGTGTGGAACAGCCTCGTAGCCAAGGAGGGGGGCACTGGGGGGCGTGCCCTCCCCGCTAGGTGTGGAGTGTCCCCCTCCTCGCTTAAAAAAAGAGGAAATAATAAAGAAATGTAAAGGTGCCAGCTTGCTGGGTATTGGTGCCTCTCTGCTTACTTTGACCTGGCTACGGGCCTGCTAGGAAATGGTGATCTAGCATGATGTCAATGAGAGACACATTCACGTTTCTAACATCGTAAAAATAAATATATCTGAATTATCTCACGATAGACATATTCATTTGATAAAAAAATATTTTATTGAAAAAAAAAGTTGGTAATAAATGAATAAAATGATTCATTAAGAAAAACGCTCTGCACTCAATGAAGTGTTTCATTCGGCTTTTTTAGAGCCACATTTGACCATCTTTGGGCAAGAATGACAAATTAAGTTAATAGTATTGTTGGGTCCTGGTTGAGAAAGCTCATCAAAATTGAGTGACGACAAAAATAAAAAATCCAGTTATCACCAATAACTCTCGGTTACTTTTTATTTAGCTGTCGGAAACAATTACCGATTTTTTTTTTTTGTCTCTTCATGAATATTTATCCACAAATAAATAGTTAATTTAATACACGTAAAATACAATACAATAATAGACGGTCATTGAACTGAAATTTTCCTCTTTGTCTTGTCATCATTATTATTATATCAGAGGAACAATCACGTAAGGACACGATACAATTGATTATGTTAACTTTCTCTAGTGAAGAGTGGTTCGATTTAAGCAGCAACGATGGCGTCCGTTGTGCTTAAAGTTCTTGGATTAACATTAGGCCTGTTCTTTATTTTTGTCGGAACTATTAAGCTAACGCCATCGGTTAATGCGGACATTTACAAAGAAATGGTAAATTGCTTTAATTGCATTAATAAAGTTTACTCCACGTGTGACTTTGTTCGTAAAAATGGTTTGCATCATAAATAATTGATGAGTGATGAAACTGATGATCTTGACATGATTCTCCACTGTGTGAGATGTAAACAAATTAAAGAATCTTTTAACATATGTCTGTATTATTTTACTGTTTTTCGAGACTTTATAAAAATCCATTGTTCTACCGTTATGTTTTTATTTTGTATTGATCACTTTTTACTTTGCAGGCTTTGTCTTTGCTTTGTTGTCTGAAATGTCAGCAAAGACTAAACTTAAAACTCTAAAGACCAGACTATTATCTAAGTGAGATTAAACTTCTAAAACTCTTAAGACCAGACTATTCTCTAAGTCAAGTGCGATATTTAAAAAAAAATCGTAGTGTTTAAGAGCAGTTTTATTTCATTAAGTGTTGTGCCATTACTATTATATAGTATTAGTATTACATATTCTTGTATGTAATCACATAAAATTATATTAGTTAGACAGGCCTATGTTGAATATGCTGTTTCATAAATTTTTGCAAATAATTGATTACTAAGATTAAGAGGCTTACCATCATAACAATTTTAAATGTTATCCTGAATATTCGCTGCTGAATTTCTTATGAAAACTTTCTAATATGAAATCTGCTTCACATCATACATATCTTGCTAAAGACTGAGTTCACTTGACTGAAAATACAACTAGCCAAATTAGTGTTTCAAATGTTTTAGAAAGACAAACACAACTTTTTAAAATAACATTTGACTTGATATACAAGAAGAGTTAAATCCATTTGCAACCCAGGTCTTGCATTATTACAAGTTTAACATATAAATTGCTTTGTCTTCAACACATCACTACTGACATATATGTATGCTCTCACCAGTAAGATTAAGTTTTAAATAGTGTTAACTTAAATGTTATACCTATTGTGACTATATAGCAACTGAATTACAATAATACCAACTCACTTAATGAAGAAAAAAGTGAGAAATCCCCTCAGTTCCAAGGAGATTTGGAAGGTATGTAAAATGTTGAAAACTTCTCACAATTAAGATGTACAAGTACAGATACATGTCATTTTTCTTGAAAATCCTTTCAATGAAGGCAAAAGCAAATAAAAAATTATGCTACTTGTTTTACGTCTTACTTAAAGAAAAAAGAATATAGTGAGCAAACAGATATGAGCGATTCCACAAGTAGCAGTGAGTGAAAGATATCCTACATAATGATTGATATATTTGATTACTTTTCTGTAGTTATAAAAATATAAGGTGTTATTTCATTATTATAATCTAGAATAATTTTAGAACCAGTCTCACTATGGAATATCTGCCTTGATATTATGAGCACAAGTTTGTGTGTCTATACAAGAAAAGATTTCATGCAATGAAACATGACTCCCATCGGACAATATTTTTCCTATTGTTGTTAATTTCATTAAAACAATGAGTAGGCTAAGGTGCAGCTATTTTAAGTATTTCTTATGAAGTAAAAATCTAGATTGCAGCTTTATTGACTTCAATCTTGGCCATCTTTGAACTGGAATATTAAATACTGATATCATGCCAGTTCTTAAAAAAAAGAAATTTATTTTTCAATTAGTTGGTTATGAGTGCACATAAAAAGATGTCCATAACAACCAAAATTTAGTGAGGTGGTATCACATTAATATTTTTTTTACTTTATTTGGCTCTTTAATCTTTGTATGGCTCTGGCTAAAGCATTTTATTGGTTTGTTGTTTTTTTTCCAGAGAAAAATTTACATCAGAAATTCTAAAGTCTTCCTTGTAAAACAGACTGGATGGAAACCCAACCCACATACTTATCGAAAAACAGTTGGCTCAACAGAAATCATCTGTGGTGCTTTTTCTAGCTTTCCTTCCTGGTAATATAGCATTAGTTGATTTTTTCCTTACTCTTTTACACTGCAAGTTTTATTACCATGAGAACTAGTAGTCTATCTCTTAGTTTGATTAGTAAATCTTTTATAGTTATTTCAGTTGTATACATTGATTGAGTGAGTTATTTTTAATCTTTCAAAATATCTAAATTTGTAATTTTTGTTTTTACTAGGCCCACTAAAGGAAGCTGCAAACATTTTTCTTCTTGATTACATTAAATGAGATCTACGCTCATTATGCACTGGACTTAAGGTTTAGAAAAATGAGTCCTGCTATAGTTTTCTCCCTACTGTTGACGTGTCGGGTTGGTCATTTTCCTGCAGTCTTTGGCAGCTGAACCTAAATCTGTGTTTGAAAAGAGCCAGCTGGAGTCACCGACTGCTACAGAGTCCAATAAAGTTGATAAAAAGGATCAGTAGTCATACAATGGACTGACTTAGGTAAAAACAAAAAAAACAGTTATAAAATCACTTACCCTTCTCACTTTGGTTTGTGAGATATAATGTTGTGAAATTTATTTTTTTGAAAAAAATAAAAAAACATTATTATCATTATTAATTCATGAATTTGTACATTGATCGACATATTTACAAATGTAAATGTCCATGTGAAGCCTGATAGATAAATCACTTATGGTCATTTGTTAAAAAAATTTGTGCTTTTTACCTTTTAGAAATGTGTTTTGTGTAAATGTAGGCAAGTTAGCTATGACGCTAAAAAAAAAATTTAAATTAACAGGAAAAAAACTGGGTATTAATATCGTATTTTGGGCTGAATGTATGTTACTAGATCACGTTCTTTGGTATTGATATCTTTTAAATATTCACATGGCAACTATCTTTTTATTGAAGTCAATTTCATTTTTAGCTGTTATAACTGCTAATTTTTCCACACACAAAAATAATTTTCTGTACATGAAAAGTGTATAGTTGTATTTTTAAATGCACGGAGAATAGTTATTTCATGTAGACATTTTAAAACATCTGCATTTTTTTAAGAATACAGTGAATATTTTTTTTAAGTCATCATTTTTAAAGTATGATTTAATATTTTTTGCTGTTGGCTATTTTAGAAAATTAGATTGAATGAACATTTGAAAGCCATAACGTAAAAATGTGCATTAGTCTGCTGTTTATTTTTTCATGGTATATGATCTGATTTGTTTCTACTTTAATTACATGATGATACATGAAAGAAGCTTATTTATTATAATTATCACAATGTTGACTTTTTACGGAAAACAGTCAATGTTTTAAAATTAGTAACATTTATTGTTAACATTTTGTAGAATTATAAATATGATACATAATTTCAGTACGGTACTTACAATTTTATTTTGTCTTTTATAGACTGACAAGTTATATGACAACTTAATTGCTCCTTTTAAAATGCTGTAACATTCTGTTAATTCGAACTAACTTAAGAAAT
Organism: Bulinus truncatus; assembly: GCA_021962125.1. Taxonomy (NCBI): domain Eukaryota; kingdom Metazoa; phylum Mollusca; class Gastropoda; family Planorbidae; genus Bulinus; species Bulinus truncatus. The sequence continues at coordinate 2,825,387 of JAGDYQ010000055.1, forward strand.
TGTAATATCAATCATTGGTGACAAAAGTGTTAATTAATTTCTGAAGTATTGGTTACAGGAAAGTAGGTTTCTTTATTCTATTATTGTGCGGATGCGTGTAACTGGAACGTTTCAGACTTTGAACTGAAGTTATTAAGGCTATGTAACCTTGTGTATTGTTATTATTTCTGGTTTTGTATTTTTGCTAATATAACGTAACTCTCTCACCATCTTCAACACAGTTTACACTGTTAATGTTTGAATAAGCTCAGCATATTTTTTTTAACTTATAATGTGCACTTGACTTAGATCTGGAAAATATTAATTTATCCATTTCAAGATTTTTTTATTAAGTTCTGAGATTTTTCTGCCTTTTGTTTACAAAGATCTGTAGCAAATCTGGATAAATGTTCCTAATTTATTTTCATCTCAAATAATTTGTTCTTACCAGTCTGTATTTATTGTATCCTATTCCCCTTAGTAGTTTATTCAATATATAAATATATTTTATCACAAAAAGTGATTTTTTTAAAATCACCTAAGAATATCACTCATTTTAACTCTGAAAGTTTTTTATTTCACTAAGCCGTTATTCATATGTTGTAATTTTTTGTCATGCTTTCTTTATTATGTTGATTTTTTGTTAATTCAACAAAATGAAGCATCAGCATTTAAAAAAAAAACGATATGCTAGTCTGAAAGTATTATTGTTGTATTATATTTTAAAAATTTCTGATATTATTTGTTTATTCCTTGTGCATATCATGTGTCAGGTTGCATTATTATATTTCTCCTATTTTACATTCTACGTGTTCAATGTTTTTCTTTTTTTATTTTGACTTCTCTTATAATTAAAAATACTTCTATTTGCATTGCTAAATTTTTGTATTTCCAATGAAGGACATTTAAAAGGAATCAGTGTGAAACTCCTTTTCTTATTTAACTATGAAAAAGCTACATTTTTTTAATAAAAAATTAAAAGGTATCATATAGCCCTCAAATTGTGCAGCAATTATTCTATGTAATATTTTTTGTAAATGCTTCAGATAAAACAGCTTAGTGTTGTTGTTTTTCCCAATAATTTTTTCAAAATCAAATAAGCCTTTTTTTTTTCATTTTAAATCAAAAAAAATTGTAGGGGGCCTTTGCATGCAAAGCCGTTCTAGTTTCTAGATGTTTTTCAGTTATTTGAGTAAAACAAAAGGCTAAAATTTGATGAGTGTAGGTATTACGTATTACATGTATGTGTGTATATATCTAACAATGGTGTCCCAAAGCACTCTTTGTTAACTGTGGCTTCCGTTGAATCAGTTGTTTTTTTTTCTGCTATCCCGCTTTATTCAACATATTTGAATCATATTGACTATGCAGTGGCTCTACTGAGGTAGTGTGGCTCCTACTGAGGTATTTTTGCATGTAACAATCTGGAAATGGGCTCTTGGTCGACCTCATATTTTTATTTTCATGATTTTCTCATTTTTTTTTTGTTTTTTTTTTGTTAAACAATGTTTAACCAGCTTCAAATTGCCAAGATGATTATAAAAAAAATTACTTGTTTTGTGAATTTGATAATATAAAGATTAAAGTTGTTGATTAATTATAAAAATGGTAAATACATCTGTACTTGCTTGAACGACATCATTTTACACTGTTCAAATTTCGCTATACACTTTTAACAACTATTGTATTTTGATATGGTGAAGATTTTCTTTTTTTTTTTTGCGTTTGTAATGTATTGAGATTGTCAAAATGTTGATGTTTGATCAATTTATATTAATTTTTTTTCCTGCATTTGACATTGACTTCAAATGTGAATACAACAACACAAATTCCTATGTATGAGCAAATGTTTAACACAATTCTGGAATAAAGGTTGGGTGTTATGGTGGCTGAGGTGCACCACTCATTGTTGCCATTTTGACCAAAATAGTAAATATAGATCGCCTTGAGGCTCACAATTTTTCTAATCAGGTTCTTAAGGAAGTAGCAATTGTTAACTACCCCCGAGTACCAAATGTCGATGGAACATTTCTACCATTTTCTATCATTTTTAATGTCATTCCCATTTTTATTTTACTTTCTTAGTCACTGGGTGGGGAGAGGGGGAATTATATACATAAAAAAAAAAAAAAAAATTTGGTGTAGATACTCAACTGTTGACCTGAAAGTCATGGGTTCGATCCTCGGTGAACCGTGAAATTTTTTTCCAGGTGTTATTTTGGTGCAAAGTCGCCCCGCAAGTCCACCCCGCTTAAAATGGGTACCTGACTTAAATTGGGGAAGTAATGGCGGCTGGGCGTTGTGCTAAACATACGAGGTTAAAGAAACAGATGAATTCTACACTTCACCTGCCCCGATGACCCAGTAGGGCTATGAGAACTTTATTTAGAGTAGAATTGGGAGTGTTTTGATTCAGGTGTTTATATGTCCCCAATGGGAGTAATTTTGGTTTATGTTTCATTTAACGCACTCTGCGCTTTGCTGGAAATATTCTGTCACTGGTTGTAAAGATGCATTGATAGTACACTACTTTGTGTATCTTTGTGCCCCACCCTTTAATATAAGTGCACCAAGAATACAGGCCATGAATGTATTCAGCAATCAATTACCACACATTATTTTTTTTTATATGTTTGATTATCCAGATTACTCTCAGACCCAGATGGTCCGGTATTATAAAAATAATATGTTTAAAAAAAAAAAAAGCGCAATGCCCCTGTCAGGTCTGAATATAATTGATTATCAATTACGTGTTCATCCTCCTCCACATATGTGAGATTAATATAAAATATCCAGATCAATTGTGTTCATTGTTTGTTGTTGATTTTTTTTTTTTGATTCAGCGAAATGCTATCAAGGATCAATGTGAGCCATTTTTCAACCAATGAGCATTAAGGCGTTGCCTCTGCCTTTCTCTTCTACGTGCGGTGTCCAAATTAACCAAAAACTACACATTACGCTGTATCAGATCTTAAATTTATTTTTTTTTTATATTCATCTGCTCTGTTAATGCCACTTAAAACTAAGTGGCCAGTGTTGTAATGACATCTGCATAATGAGGGGTTCTCGTCCACTTTTCTATGTTTTTGCATTATCTAAAATATATGCTCAGCAGAACGCATATGTGCAAACATTATTTTGATATTTGTAAATGTTATGTAATATTTTAGTGTGTGTATATTCAGAAGATCCTTGTTTGGTGTTGTGTGTTAGACTCAGAAAATGTGTTCATAATGACAAAAAAAAAAAATGTAGGGCTTTAATTTTTAAAAAAAACTTTGTTTTCTGTTTATTGTATGTTTTAGCACATGCTAAATAAAACCAAATTGTTTCATATAAACATTACTTCCTGTTTTGAAAATATTCATTTGTGTATTTATTCTATGATCCTTGACCTCATTTGTCTATTAGATTATTTTTTTAAGAATCAACTATTTCTTTATAATAAAAAACAAAAAACGATTCAACAGGGTGGATTTAATTTTGCTGTGTAATTCTAACATTCCCTGTTATCAGAAGGACCACAATGAATTTTCCATATTTACAATACACTTTGCTACAAATATTTATATTTGGCTTGTATCATATAATTTGGAACAGAATAGAGTGTAGTCTGTATTATTTTACAATGAATAAAATATGGATCCTAAAATTTTTCTGGGACGGGGGGGGGGGAATAGTGAAAGCAGTAAGCTGGCCATCTTACGAAGCCCATTCACAAAAATAAAACTAAGCCTCTCTGCAGCTTTAACACTGATTAAGTAGCCTTATAAGAAAATGTATTTTTCAATTAATGAGTGTCCACATCATAGTCAAAACAAAACACGCCTGACTCACATGCAGAACTCGCCGCCCAACTTGCTATGTTAAAAGAGTGTTGGTACAACTTATGCATACCAAGAGTCAAATAATAACAAACATTACAATCTGATGTAACCATTAGTTATATAATCATTTATATTTTGCACCAATGGACACCATATATATCGTAACACCTTTAAAGAGGTGGAGGGGAATCAAAGAGAACCAGCGCTACGAAATAAGTGAATTCCTCCTCCCTCGATGTGTAATAATATAAAAATTATAGTGATTTTACATCCCATAAAAGTGTTCGGGTGGTCCTTCCCCTTCCCCTGCTACCCAGATTTGCAGAAACCAGTGTCCGTAGGCATATTTGATTTGCATAAAAATAACTGGTGTTTAAAAAAACTTTTGAAAAAATCGTTTAAATGCCAGATAGATTAGTTTTCATTGATCAAGTTTACCAAAGTTTGTACTAAAAATAACCGCTATATGTAACTCTATTAAATGTACCGTAAAAAAGGGTTCCATAATTTGAAGAAGCCTTAAAAAATTGAAAATAAATTCTGAAGTTACAGAAGATAGTGAAGCTAAAAATAGGTGTTTGTTTCAAAAATGAACAGACCAGAAACCAATTTTCGGCTAAGATGGCAACCACGAATGACACTAAACTGAGAGATAGGATGGATCTTATTCAGGAATAAATTTAGCTTTGCCTTGGGCTTGTTTCGGACTTATTTCAACAATGGTTGACTGGATGATCAATGAAGCTCCTAGATGGATTGTCATAGTAAGTATATTAAAATAATTTATGACAACTTATGTAATGTTAAGTGAAGAAGTTGTTTTTGTTTGGAACCGGCTAAAAGTTAGTTTTATACTTTCATAGCTGGAACGATTTGTACTTTTTATGTCACAGCTGGACCAGCGCAATTTTCCAACTTTATTACTGTCAGTGAGTCAATGACATTTATCTGTCTCACATTTTAATGTATGTTTTTTACTAATTGGCTGGGAGCTGCATTTCCTTCACTTTTGTCACTTATGACATTTTATTTTACCTGTAGACTACAGTGTAGCCATATCAAAACTTTTTTCTTTTGTGAAATAATAATGACTGACACTTGTTTTCTCTTACAAAATCAGTCATTTGGAGACATATAATATAGTTTGATAATTATCTCCGTATGAGAAGGCAAATATTTTCTGTCTATTGTCAGCTTGATGATAGCAAAACTACTGAGAGGTTGTAACATCAATGGTGATTTTCTTTATTTATCATGAATTTTTCTGCAGGGAATTTGGCTTATCCTGAATGGAATCATCTTTGGTGTAACCTTCGTCAGCTACAGAGACGGAGAAGAGTATTACTATTTACGTGCTTTGCTGGGGGTGAGTGCCTTAAGGCTTAACATTTCACAGAAAAGTTTTTTTTATTTTTTAAAAGGGTAAAGTTATAACAGGTGAGTGGGTGATAGTGGTTGACTGTCCGGTGAGGTCATATATATATTTCAGGTCATCTACTTTAGCGCCTCCATGGTCATCACACTATCAGCTATGGTGGGGATGAAAGAAGGGTACTCATAAAAACCGGCCCCATTAGTGGTTTATATGATCTTACAGATTTCATATCATCCTTACAAGGGACTTCACCCACAACTAAACCAGGGATGGCGAAAATTCCCAAAGGAAGCTAATGGAAATATTTTTTTTTTTTGTATAGGCCATTACCTTATGGTTATAGGTGGAGTATTTATAAAATGATTTTATTCTCATGAATATATTCATTAAGATAAACTTGCAGTCGCCTGAGTTATGGACAGTATAAACATCAGTTATTAATCATTATGTTTTAGAACTTTAAAAAGTTTTAGTTATAGTTATAAAGTTTTGACAGTAAGATCTCATTAAAGATGACATTTTTTCCCCACTTTCCAAACATTTGCAGATTGCATATGGGCTAAGGAACAAGCATTATTATTCCTAATTAATTACTGAGATTAATCATAAGAAAACGAAATAACCCTTCTCTTTATATTATAATTTCTTACTCATCCTTGTCTATATGAATAGCTGAAGCAGATGGAATAATACTAATGTTTAATGCTGTTAAACTTTTGTGTATTTTACCTTATATTTAATTATTATCTTATGTTTCTAGGATTCGCTGTGCTGGGCACGGGGCAGTGCGGCATGTTTAAACTTCAATATGATGTTGATACTTCTCCCTGTTTGTCGTAAACTTATCAGTCTGATCAGGGGTTCTGTAAGGTTAGTATCTAAAATCAGAACAAACAATGTTTTTCATAAAAAATTATTGACTTAATTTATGTAGATGATCCATTAGTAGATCACATCTGAACATCCTGGTAAAACAAGAGATCTGGTTATATGAAATAAATAATGTTGCTGCATAGCTAATAGTTTTTTTGCATATTTACAGTGCTGTCCTCGACGATTACGCAAGCAGCTGGATAAAAACATAACTTACCACAAGTACATCGCATACATGATCTGTTTGCACTCTGGTATTTACATTTTTATACTTATCGTCCATTACAATGAAAAAATTATTAGCCTCTTTGTTTAATTTCTTTGTTTTTTTTCTTCTTAATAATATCTTTTGGTAGATTTTTGTCCCATTGGTGAGAAGTGATGGAATACATATTTTATCAAAATGCTCTTTATTTTTTATCGGCATACAATTATCTATTTTCGTATATTGCAGCACATATTGGAGCTCATTATTTCAACTTTCAGAGATTGGTCAGATGCTCAGACATCAAAAAAAGATGATATCAGAAATTTCCTTAGTCGTTTGCCGTACACCCAAAATGGATCATGGATAAATCCGATCCGAACATCTAATCCAGTATGTTACTTATTTATTCTGATAAGATAGTTTACTTGACTGTCTTTGTCTTTAGATGTCACAGAAAACTTGATCTTTTGTTAATTATTGTATGACCATAAGGCTGCAGTAATATTTATAATTTAGTCTGTATCCTCATGGGCAATCAGTCGTTTGTGTTTTTTCAGCCAATAATATTTGGAATCAATATGATTATCTGAATGGACTAAAACATCCAAATAAAATTTCAACATAAACAGTTAGTATGTAGATTAAATAGAAAAAGGAAAAAGATATACGTGCATTATTTGAAGGGCTGATTTAATTTTGGGGTTTTGTTTTGCCACAGGATCTCACCAAAGAACTTATGAAAACAGTCGCTGGTGTCACTGGAGTAGTGATTACATTGTGCCTTATCATTATGGTCTCATCATCCACTGAAATTGTCAGGTTGGTACACCTGCATTGATTCCATAACCTCTAAGACAGTGTTTTCCAAGCTGTGAGATATTTTGGGTCAGCTGTGAAAAAATCTTTTTTATAATAATGGGATCAAGAATCCATGTGTGCATAATAATAACTATTTCTCAATATGTTACAAATCTAATATTGTTTTTCTGCAAATTAAAAATAATACTCAATTTATAAAATTAATGGGAAAAATTTCTGATGAGTTGTGAAAATAAAATGTTTGGGTTGCAAAGTGTAACAGTTTGAGAACTATTGCTGGTGTACTTTGGATTGATTATTTCGGACATTAGAAATTATGTGTGCTGTTATATATTTATCAGTTTTGTAAATAACATTAGCAAACATGCAGCAAGGACGTATATTTGATTTGCTTGTGGCATGTTTCAGAAGCCACATGGTGCACACAAAAAAGATAACAGATCTAGGAAGTACTTTGTCAACCCTTATATTTTAAATCCTGCTGTATTCAAAAACTTGCACAAAAGTTCACATTGGTGAATGAAGTAATTTACAATTACACTTTTCGGGTTGGAAATCCTGCAGCAGTAAAAAACTTAGTGCATACATTAGATATACTATGACTAATTTTTAGTAATACATGTACAGTTTGTACACTGTATGAGTTTGGGAAAATGCAGCAGACAAAACTGCACTCTTGGAAGATAATGGGCTAAACCTATTTGCTAAACTATTTCAAACACAGTTGAAATATGTTGGGTGATTGACCAGTAATTTTAGACAATGATTATTCCTAAACAACAAAAATGTTTTTTTTTATATAAAGGTAAATTTATAGTACCTTTTAAAAGTCTAGTTTATTGCATCAGCTTAAATAATACACATATTAAAAATTAAATATTTTTTAAAACTAAAAAATATCTATATTTATATAAAATCTCATCAGCCTTTGTATGATAAAATGTTACCTTTATTTATATTTCTTCTCTCTAATTATTTTTTCTTCTTTTTCTATCAACCATTCAGACGCAGCTATTTCGAGCTATTTTGGTTCACTCATCATGTATACATAATTTTTTGTATAGGGTTTGTGATACACGGAGCTGAGTAAGTTATTTTAGTCAATTAACAATTTAGTTTTTTAAAAAAAAAAAAAAAGGAAACTGATCTTTGCATTATCAATCTCTTTTCTTTTGGGTTTTTAAATAATGTCAATTTTTTAATACATGTTTTCCAGGGGGCGGCAGATGGTCGAGATTCGAGAGCTTGATGACTGTCAACCTGATGGTCCCAGATTTAATCCTCTGTGAGAACCAATGGAATTTTTCTAGGCCCTGGAGGGACGTCAGTTGCAAGTTTCCAGAATCCACCCAGCTTTAAACGGGTGCCTGAATTTTGGGGGAGTAAGGCGGGCTGGGTGTTGTGCTGGCCACACAATCCCTAAAAATACAGTGGCAACAGAAACAGATGAATTCTACACTCCTTTACGTCGCATGCATTAGTAGAAATAAATTGTTTTTATTAGCTGCATTAGTAGTTGTGTACTTAGTTTACCACTTGAGATTGTTTTGCATTCTCTATCTGTTGTCATGCACGCACAAATATTCCTATCACTCACAGGGGATTTGAACCATACATCTTCAGGCTGTTAGTCATGTGCTCTAATGCCTGCCATCCTAAACAAGATGGTTTTTGTCTGTTAATTTATTCTTTTTACTTTAACACCATCCCCCCTCCTTCCTTTCCCAGGAGACTCATCCATCACCAGACAAATTTAGATACACATCCCATAGCTGACTGCTCCAGCAAATACCGTCGTGGGGTAGCAGTGAGTGCCCCAGCCAGAGTTTGAAGGGTCACTTCCCCAAGGCACGTGAGATGGTTTTTTTTTAATTATTTACCTAATATTGTTCACTTTCAGCTTCCTATTGCAAACTGTAATAGCTGTACAGATACATTGCATTGAAAGGATGAGATGTTCATCTCTTAGTCCTACAAACCACTAATGGGATGGTTTTTTATAGTGCATATCTTTCATCCCCATCATATCTGATGGTGCAATGGCCATTCGAGATAGAGATAGGTGTCTGGATGCAGCCCACATCATGTATATATAGCTACAGCACCCAGATGCGGCTCACTACCAAAGCACCACCCGAATTTTACTGATAGACCCCCACCCCCTTATGTTTCCCATTGCTAAACATTTTAGGCTATTAATATTTTTAAATTAGATTATATTTGTAGTTTTTATATCTTTAAGCTTTGAACAGATGAAACTAAATGAATACTTATTTAAAAATGTTTTTATTTTTAATACAGTGTTTTAACTATTTTTAAAGACTTAAGAAGAAATCCCTTTTATTTGAATTGAAAGGGTTAGAAATATAAAAAAATAAAACCATTAATCACTTTTTAATCATATTTACAGAGTTGGGTCTGGCTACTCATTCCTTTGTGATATTTCTTTAGACCATTTGGTTTCATCAGTGGCCTTAGACGAGTTGCAATAACTAAGGTAACCTACTATCTTTAATTAATTATCTACTTTCCTTCTTTCCAGCTGGAATGTTTAAAAATTGAAACTTTAGTGCACTTTGAATGAATGAAACTGATGCTCAGGCTTTCTTAATTGCACGGTCCGTCATACTTGGTCACAACATCGTCTCATTTATTGTTTCATTAATATTTCATGTCACATTTTTTTTTTGCATGTGTTACAAATTAGAAAATGTTTAGTGAAAGGTAAAAATTTAAGTGAAAATAAATTTTCAATCGTGTTTAATATTATACCCAAATATCCGCACTTGCATTTGAAATCCAATATCATTTGTGTCCACATTTTTTACCAGGTGGTTACCCATCAGTCCAGAGTATTTGAAATTCAAACGGCAGGTTTCAAGGCAGCGCCCGGGCAGTACATCCTCATACAGTGTCCCAGCATCTCTCGCCTTGAATGGCATCCATTCACCTTAACTTCAGTAAGTTCAATGTCACTTCAATGGCTTTTTTCTGCAGGCAGTTAACAATGTTGGTTTTATTCTGAAGCAGAAAAGCATCCCCAAAATCTGTTTTTGATTATTTACTGGATTCATTTACTAAAAAACCTGTGGAATTTAAAAATTGAAATTCTAGTCTATGGAAAGTTCCCTTAGCCTAAACGGGTAGAGTTCATCTTGTTTCCATAACCGCTGCATATGAAGGGATTGTGTGGTTTGCACAACTATCAGCTGCCTTTATTTCCAACTTAAGTCAGGTACCCATTTAAAGCTGGGGGACTTGTGGGACGACTTTTGAAACAAATTTCACCTGAAAATTCCCATGGTTCTCACCGAGATCGAATCCAGGTCGACAGCCGAGTTGTCTGCACCACTCAGCCATCCGTCCCACCGTCTATGGAAAACCCTATTGAAAAACATTGAGCCAACACATGGAAAACCTTAGAATTTCAAAATTTATCCCTCTGGTGAGATTCTTGGGACATTGAAATATTTCTTTAGTGACGTGCATGACGACTAGAATCATATCAAGTTTTTTATTGGTACTGACATTGTGACCTAGTTATAAGGTAAATAAAGAAAAGAGTGTAATTGTGGGTAGGCTGACGTCTGCTTAATTGGACATGTCACTTCACCAGAGTTACCCCACCTTTCCCCTTTCATTTTTCATTGAAATTCTGTACACTATTGAATTTTATGCTAGTCCCGATATGCCAGTTTTTATTACCTCTTTAGCTACTATTGTTTACAAAATCTTGATAAATTAACTTTGGTGCGGTTCTTTAGCTTATTTAATATCATATAAAAAAAATTGGAATTCAGCTCTCATCTTCTTCTTGCATGGGACTTATGGGATTGAATTGCTATGTGTAAAAAGCCCACACAGGGTGTGACTGGATAGTAAAAAATAAGAAAATTGGCCTCTTTTTAATTAGTGGAGCTGACATTGTGGATGTAATTTAGAGACACCTGATGTAATTTAGAGACCCTCTGATGTAATTTAGAGACACCTGATGTAATTTAGAGACACCTGAGTGTAATTTAGAGACACCTTCTGTTCTTAATTTCTTCATTCAGAGATTTTTCTCACATTTTTTCGGGCCATAGATTTAAAAAAGCTATCGATATTGGAAATGTTGAACCTCTTGTAATCTTTCAAATTGCCCCCCCACCCCACCCCAGACAACACCAAACTGCCAAGGTATTTTAGCTTGAGACTCTTTACAAGTGCTGAGATTGAACCTTCTTTTGGCTGGCAACTATAAGTATTGTGTAAATCTTTTTATTTTAGTTGCCAATTATCTGTGGAAATTTAGTTGTAACATATAGAAAAAACTCCCAAAATTTAAAGTGTACGAACCTGTATTTATTATGTGTTGTAAAATCACTAATTGATCTGCAGCTCTGCACAAAAACATAGATGTGTGTCTTTTAGTATTTTTTATGATCTCAAAGGTGCAGCTGAAAGGAAATTCAGAAGTAAAATAAAGTAATTTACTGCCCACACACCATTTGAAGAAGAGTTGAACCTGTTTTTAGTTGAAATAATATTCTAGTGCATACATGCCATTGCTGTTCAAGGGAATTGTGTATCTAACACATGACCTTGCTGTCCTGCTAGTGTGAGGTCCCATAAACAATTGACTATCCTTTCAGGCTTGCTAAGCTACCCCCCAATCACCTGACTTGAACCAGAAACCATCAGGTTATTGGCCTGCATTACGTTCACACTCATACCAGTGTTATGCTGATTAAGGTGTTTTTATTCCATCAAAGTTTCAATGTGAAATTATTTTATATTTTAGGCTCCAATGATGATTACTTCTCAGTCCACATACGCAGTAGGTGATTGGACAAATGCTTTGGCCGATTTATGCCATGTGGACAAAGAAGAATTTAGAGATGCCTCCAAATGCCCAGGTAAGTTGCTTGATTGTGTCAGATACGGTGTGGTTGCTTCTAATTGTTTTTTGTTAAATTATTATTATTTAGAAGCATCCTTATTCAATAATTACCAACCAGGGCTCGGATTTACCGCCGGGGATATCCCCGCACTGAGAACTGTCATCCCGGCTCTGCTTTAGCTAATATATCCCAGCCGGGGATGAAATCATAGACATTTATTACCGGCTCTGCAGAAATTTTTTTTCATCCCCGGCACTGGGTTTTTCTTAAATCGAGCACTGCTACCAGCACGATTATCTGTATTTTATGTTAGCTAACAATAGCTTCATAAATATTACCAACAGCTGTCTGTATTTTATGCTAGTTGACAATAGCTTAGCTATATACATTTTTACAGATTAATATATTGATTCCTATTCAAACAATACTTTCAGAATTAAAGTAGACGTGACCTTTTGAACTGCAACAGAGGTTAGCTTCTTTCTTTACTCAGTTCATGTGTCACATTCATTGGTATAAATAGTTGACATTCATATATTTAATATCATGTCAAGTGTGGGTGTGAATATCCTGAGTCTCATGTCACTCACCTTTATTCAATGCCAGCTGTCGTATAACTTTTAGAGTCCAATGTTATATGGTCTGTTCATCTTAATGAACCAAATGCACACACATCTATACATATACATGTGTATGAATTTCATGAGGATAAAACTATTTCCCAGGATGTTCTTGCATATGATGTGGCTGTGTTGGTTGGCTGTGGTATCGGGCGTCACACTTTCGTCCGTTCTGAAATCACTTTGTAAGCTCGCATTCATTCTTCTTTATTTTTTTTTTTTAAAATGCAAAATTCTAAATGATCAAATATATATATATAGATTAAAAAATGGATTTATCCTTTCTATGCAATTCCTTTTACAACCACCCTTTTTTATATTTTTAATCTGTTGCTTATTTTTTAAAGTGTATTATTTAAAACGAATAGTAAAATCTAGGTCAGTTAATGCTGCTGTTATTTCCTTACTTTGTTTTTCCTATCAATGTTATGTCATCTGCATATGTGAGGGTATCACTGGTGTGGGGTTCTCAGTGAACATTGTGGTTCCTGTTCAGGCCTGCTTTCATTCCTTAGGTAGTGTGCTATTTTTTTCCTGTTTATTTGCGGTGATGTTTCTTTGACTTTTTATGAGGTTCATTAAAATAGTATACAAGAAAGGGAGTTTCCCATATCTAAAACTTTGGTTTACTTAAAATTTTCTAGAACTTTCATTGTGCTTTATGAGCTGTTTAGTGTCATGTTAATTAGACTTGAGTTTGTTGGGGGCTGTGAATAAGTAATTTATTCTGTCATATGCTGTTTTGAAATTGATGTAGAACAGTTGTAAAGCCGGTATTGTTTTGAAATCGATGTAGAGATGTTGTATGTCGGTATTTGTTTTCATATCATGTTTGGTAGTTCCTGTTGTTTGTTAAAGTCTCTTGCAATGATGAGAAGCTTATCTCTTAGATCTTATAAACACCAAGTGGTGCTTTTGTATTTCCTTTCATCATCATAGTTGATAGTAGTGAGCTATGGAGACAGGCTTAATTAAGTGGACTGGACATGGCAGAGGTTCACCCATAAATCCCAGCATGCAGATTGGGCTCTCAGCCACCAAGCCACTCTCCTGTCGCTGTTAAACCATTGCATCTTAAAAGGTTGTCATTTGTGCATTTTTGAAAATGCACATAATAAGAACAATAAGTATAACAATGTTTCGTAAACTTTTTTTTTTCCTGATCAATATGTGGATATCTTAGGATGAGAGTATACATTCAAAGGCTTCAGACATTACTTTGTTGAGAATATCCTTTTTAGTAAATTCTCTTTATCAGTAAAGTGTTATTTTGTACCCTTTAAATCCAACAGGTATCATATCTGTCAACCTGGCCAAAATCTGACATTGAAATGTATTTACTTGTACTGTGTCCTGACACTACAGCATTCGAGTGGTTCCGGATTCTTTTAGACTCTGAGAGACAAGTGAAGCAGAAGAGCAGGAGGAACTCCTGCGATTTCACATTTACCTAACCAGAGGGTGGGATTCTAGCCAGGTCAGAGTACATTATTCTTACTGATAATTTTTTTTAAAAGAGTTTTGATGTGTGTGTGGGGGTCACAACATATTTTTGCTTTCATGGTTGTCATAACTCTAGTTAAAAAACAAAAAGTCATTTGGTCACATTATCATTATGTTGTGTTGTATTTTGTTTTAAACTTTTGAAGTTTTGAGAAAGTTATGAGCTATGCTTGTTTCTTTTCATTATTGTGAATGGGAAATTGGGTTAGGTCAACCTGACATATATGATTTTATGTTGTTGTTGTTTTTTTTTTGTGTTAGAAAATTTAAACATTATGTCTTAATTATAATTCAGGGTCTTAAATGAATACGTCTTCATTCTGTTTGCCTTCGGTTCTAAAGAGTTTAACTTATTTATCATTAATTTTTTTTTCGTAATAATGCATAATTGAATTAGAACACTGGGATTGTTTTATCTAGATCTCAATAAGACTTGATAGACTGATAGTTTTATCTAGATCTCACAAAACTTGATAGGACTGATAAGTTTTATCTAGATCTCACAAAACTTGATAGACTGATAGTTTTATCTAGATCTCAAAAAACTTGATAGACTGATAGTTTTATCTAGATCCTCACAAAAACTTGATAGACTGATAGTTTTATCTAGATCTCATATAACTTGATAGGCTGATTGTTTTAATTCCCATTGCATGATTTATTGATGCTGACAGTGAAGATGCCTTCTTGACATTTATAGCTCTAATTGATATTCGCAACTTTTATATATCAATATTTCTCCATTTAAATCATGAATTTTGAAAGCAATAAGCATTCAAGATATTCCAAAAGACCAAATTCATTAGGTCTTAGAAAAAATTATGATATTGTTCCTGTATAACATTAACTTTTCAATCACTGAAAAAATTAGTGATTTAAAACCCTCTGTAACGAATGTAATATATCATTCTCACCATGTAAAAGGGAGAAATACTCAATTATTGAATTGGAATGTTTAGCATTGGTTTGGGCCATCACAAAAAGTAAGCAAATACCTGCTTGGTCAAGAATTTGTGGTGTTAGTGGATCATAAACCATTATTGGAATTCAATCACAAAAAAAAGTATAAAAAAACTCAAAGTTGACTAGATGGTCACTATTATTACAAGACTTTTCATTTAAGATTAAAACCATAAAAGGAGCAATTACACTATGACAGCCTCATTTTCTAAAATTTTATTTATGGATATTCTTGCCATGTTGTTCTGTAAATTAATCTGCTTTTATTTTTTTTATAATGTTGCTAATACATTGTACTCTTATAAAATTGTTCATAACATGGCGTAATTGTCACACAAAAAAATTATTTCATTTTGCCTTCAAGTTAAAAAAACTAGTTCATTTGCCAAACATTTACATCGTATAAGCTCCTGATGCTATGGAATTATAGATCATTATTAATTGTTTAACAAAATTGTCTTTTCAAATTTATTTTTAAATTCATTCCAGGCCAGGAATATTATCTTCATGATGATGTCACCGTCTATGATGCTGTGACTGGCCTTCATCACAAGACCCATTTTGGGAGGCCACAGTGGGAAAATGTGTTCAGGGAGCTTTCACAACTACACAGAGGGTAAGTCAAATGAAATATCTGGCCATTTTGGAATTTTTTTTATTTTCAAATGTATACTAAGATGTTGGGAATCTTCTAACAATAGTTGTTGTTTTTTTCATATTGTTACTTTAAGTAATAGTATCGAAAGTTGTAATCAATTCAGAAAAGGTTCAAAATATACATCTTCATTTTATTCAAATATTTTGATTTGTTTCTGTTTTTTCCATGTAGTATGAGCACTGAGTTTTCTTCTGTGGACCGAATTCATTGTCGTCTACTCTACATAAATTGTGCAACAGATTTTCAAACTCACAGGAGAAGACAAAATTTTATTATAACAAGGAAAACTTCTAAAGATGAACTTTTTGTTCCTCTGTAAATCATATTATTTGTTAATTTCTTTTTGCAAATAGAAATTGAGTCAGATGTAAATAATCATGTCTGGCACTTTTTGTTCATTGAAATTGGTGCCAAATTCTTTTTTTGTATACAAAATAGCTTGATCTTTAGCAATATCAGTTCATGAAATTAGAGGGATAAAATCTAAATTCTAAATTATTTTTGTAATTACTTTTAAGAATGGTCTGTTACCAGGCATTTTTCTGTAACCTCTGGAATATGTATTTTTTTGTGTGGCATAGTTTTGTGTACAAATCCTTAATGAAAATTGTATCATTTTTATGTTGGAAAAAAAATGACGCTAGTATTTTATTTTTTCACAGTATTCATTATTGCGCTTATGCATCAATTAAATCATATTGCCAGATATGATTGCAAGTAGCTCCACAGAAAGTGTTTTCATTCTTTGTGTGTAGTTTTTATTTTTTTTGTATGCTGTAACTGAATACTGTAATACAGTGGATTCGCTTTCTTTAATTGGGACACCGCTTAGTTGGGACAGCCGCTTATTTGGGACAAATCTCAAAGAAACCAAACCAAGAAGCCAATGGTAAATGTGTATGTTTAATTGGGACAAAAGCCTCGGTCCCGATGTGTCCCATTAAGCGGAATCGACTGTATATGTTTTGTGATTCACTTGGAACAAAGTTGACAAATAGTTATTGCTTTACTTTTTATTTATTGCATAATCTACTTGAGTTTTAACCATGGGTTTTTGGGTTATTTTTATATAAACCTTTACTTTTTGGTACATATGTTTATCAAGTAATTGTTCGTCTTCCAAATACATAAATTTATTTGCTTTACAAATGTCTAATCTCATTTTTTTATTTTACATGACATAATACATGTATAAAGTACTATTACATGTAGTATTAATCGCTTTTTTTTAATTTAGTTTTTACTTTAACTTGCGTTTTAAGAGTTTTGCAATAATTTCTACGCTATTTTTATAATTTGAGAAGTTAATGAAATATTTATTTTTAACACACTCAATATTTTCACCTGTTTTCCTATTTTTTTTGTTTTGTTTTGTTTTATTAATGATTACTGTACAATCTTTTCAGCCACATTTACCTTGTTGTTGATGTTAGTGTAATGATTTTGCACTTCATTTATTCAACCACATTTACTTATCTGTTGATGTACAATGTTTTTCAGCTACAGTTTTACTTTCTTATATGACCACATCATTGGTATTTTTTAAACTTGATATGTTTCTTATAATGCAGACCTTTTGTTTCAAAAATATTATTAAGAGAAATATTAAAATAAAATAAATTTGTATTTCATTATAATAAAATTAACGATATTTGTATCTTATTGTAAACAATGTATTTTGTATATATTTGTTAACATATTTTTGGATCTTAAACATTCCTGAAATTGTTATTTATTACAATTGAATGCACCTGTTTATGACTAAAAGCAAAAGTTCTAAACTAAAATGAGAATTTATTTTTTTTAACTGATTAAATGTCATTAAACACAGTTATCTGAATGTTAGTTTCTGTACCAGACTGAATGTTTTAGATATCAAAAAACATTTTTATGTTTACATTTACATATCTGTATTTTCACAATGTGAAAAGTGCATGTCAAAGAAGAGGTGAATGTATCTATTTGACAGTACTATTAAAAGCCTGAAGATTTGAATTTTAAAAAGTTGGTTTAGTTTTACTCATATCCTAAAATAGGAGAAATTATTTGAGCATTTCCCAATTTATGCAGTCATTTATCTTGACTCATTTTTTAAAATGATTACATCTGTACATTCTCAAATCCAGCGTTTACAAAGTATGATTTTTTTTTTTTATTGTTGGTGGCAAAAGAATATTTCATTTTAAAAAATGTGTTTGTTGGTATATCTATAAATATGCATTCTGTCTAAGGATCAGCCAATGCTTAACTATGCAAAATTTCAAAAAGGAATAATAAACCAGAATTTCTAAATATTTTTTGCATTCTTTTTCTTTAAAAAAAATACACAGTTAAGTACTACATTGTATTACTTTTTAAACAAATTTATTTTTAGATTTGTGACTTTCTGCACTTATTCTAAACACATGTCAACAATAATAATATTCAATTATAAATATACATCATTTATTTCCTGCGTTTTTAGCTCTCCCACTCCACCTCTGGTCCGTTATCCTGTTTCTGTCTGAAATGCCTTTGCCTTTCTTTTCTCCTTTCTCTATAGTATTCACCTTTGTTCAACTGCCACTTCATTGCTTCAAATAATGTCTACTTCGTCTGGTATTATCACAAAACGAATCTGCCTTCCTCGAATATAGAACTGAGTAAATTTGATATGCTTCCATTTACATCAGAATAAATAACGTCTGACATGTTTAATTCATGTCTCTCTCCACAGAGTTCAGTATCCCATATATTTTTTTCTCACTTCTGATTTCAACAGTCACTCTTTTACCTTCCAGAGCTTAGAAGGCACAACATAGAATTGTAAAAGTGAAACTTGGAACGACTGCTTTCAACTGCCATTATTATTTTTTATGACAGCCCTACCTGTAACATGGAGAAATAAGAAAAAATATTAAAAGTAGTCTTTTTATTTTTTAGTGATGATAGAACATGTGGACAATTTAAATGATATTTGTTAGACTTGTGGACAATTTAAAAGATATTTGTTGGACAATTTAAATGATATTTGTTAGACATTTGGACAATTTAAATGATATTTGTTAGACATTTGGACAATTTAAATGATATTTGTTAGACATTTGGACAATTTAAATCAGAGGTGCACAACCTGCAAGTGTATGAGAGGTACATGGTAGACGGGAAAAGATTATATATGCTATGTTTCTTCATTAATATATTGATATAAATAAGTCTGACGGCTGTCCTTACTGGAATGAAACATTAAATGTGACCCTAATAGGAGAAAAGGTTGTGCACCCAAATTTAAATGTTAATAATATCTTAAAACTCTGTTGGATATTTTAGGTCAAGTTTACATACTAAAAATTTACTCAATTTCCAAACTCAGTTTTAATAGTAAAGTTTACTATTCTAAAATTTTAGTATAATGCATATAGACAACTATAAGAAATAAATAAAAGAAAGACTTAGATTCAACTTTTCCAATAATATGTCGCAGTGATGCTTGTTCAAGTATCCTATTTAGGATATTCAGTTTTAGCAGCTAAATGTTCAAAAATTGACACCTGCCACTGATTCATTAACTACTCTTAATTAGTACATATTGTACATATGTTATTTCTATTGTCATGACTCTTTATAAAATAAAGGTACATAATTTAGACAATTTAGTGCAAATAATTAATTTTTTTTCAAACCACTCCACACTTAGAGAGCCACTGGGAGTAAGTAGGACCTTAGAGTTATCAGGCTGTAATAAGGCAATGAGCAATTTTTTTTGGACTTACTCTCATAGAGGGCTTTGTAGCAAAAGGTATCATTCATTTCCTATTATAAGTTGCAATAATATTCCTGTATCATTATATTTCTTATATCAGTATTGACTTAATAGAAAAGCACTAATGCTGGCTTCTTTATTTACATAAAAATTTTTATAAAATTTTAATATGGACCTTTCTCACATGTATTCCTGCGCGTCAGCTGTCTTTGTGAAAAGATTATAATGGGTTTCCGGTCGCTTTGTGTTATTGATATTTATATACTTGATTAATGCTGTCTGATAAATTCTATTGATTTTCAATTATTTTTTCTACATTTTCGTCTAATCTAAGATATAATGAGTTTAAATTTATTACCAAAATTTAATTTTTCTGACGTTGACAAGTTTTTAAAGTCACAAAATGTCCCGATATCAGATTATGTAGAGACTTATGTAGGGACTTATGTAGGTCATATGTAAAGACTTATGTAGGGTCATATGTAGAGACTTGTGTAGGAACTTATGTAGTGACGTATGTGGAGACTTATATAGGGACTTATGTAGTGACTTATATAGGGACTTATGTAGAGACTTATGTAGGAATATATGTAGGGACATATGTAGAGACATATGTTATATAGGGACTTATGTAGGGTCTTATGTAGAGACTTATGTAGGTACTTATGTAGGAATTAAGTAGGGACTTATGTAGGTCATATGTAGGGACTTATGTAGGGTCATATGTAGAGAGACTATGTAGGTACTTATGTAGGGATTAATGTAGGGACTTATGTAGGGTCATATGTAGGGACTTATGTAGGGTCATATGTAGGGACTTATGTAGGGACATATGTAGGGTCATATGTAAAACAGTATATATTTGGTTAGCATATATTGTGCGATAGATAGTAATTAAAAATCCGTAGTAAAAGGTTTGAAACTACTACCTTATTATGATGAGGTGATAGTCAATGATATTATTTTAACCATTCTACTTTTAGCTTCAACTTTTAAGATAATAATAAATAATCACACTGAAAAATATATTAAATTTTGATTATTTGATTTTCATGATTAAAATTAAAAGAATAGCGGCAACAGAAATTTATTATTCCCAAATTCGCGTACATTAATTGGCACCGGAAGTGTATCTTGTCCATTTAAACAAACAATTCAGTAAGGGTACTACTTTTTGAGAAAGGTGTGTATACAACATAGTTAATTTAGTTCATATTGTTTGTTTCAAGTTACAGTGTTATCTGTGCCTCTCAAAAACATAGTAGTAGCTACAGACTTAGGCTAAATCTTTACTTTAGTAGTAAACTTTTAGACTTTAGCCACTTAAGTTTTAGGCATAACCAAGAGTAGTTATTAAGAACTATACCCAATTTTTTCCAAAAATGTCAAATAATTTCAAATAAGTAAATAAGCTGTTGCATAGATTTTAACTATTTTGAGTAAGACTTTGTAAAGTTTTCCCAGACATGTGGTGTCAGTCTTTGACTAATAATTACAAGATTATGAACTGCACCTATTCTTGTAAATAAAACAAAAATGTAATTAATACTTTATTGAATAAGCTATCTGTGAAATGTTATTAAATATTTTTTATTATTTCGTAAAAAAAATGTTTCTAAAATCTTATAAACAATTAAATTCTGTGTTTATCCTGAAAGAAAATGACTTAGACTGCGGGTCTTGGCGAAATCTTAGAAAATGCAGCCCAATTAAACTTAATAAAAAAGTGGGAAAATATTCAGACTGATATTTGATTTCATTGCTTTTAAATTAATAATCTTACCAATCACTGAATTAAAATGAGGGTATGGTGACCTAAATTTTTTTTTCACAAAAGAAATTAGTAAATTCTTTATCCTATGCCATCATTTTTTTCTTTCCTTTATTTATTTATATCAACAACTTAAATAAAATTGATGATAAGAGTAGCTTCCCCTTTCCAATCCAGGAGTTTATTCAGCTCCGAAAACAAAAACGGGTTATCACCAACTTTATGTTCACACAGCATCAGCCACTTTACAAATACGAAAAATGGACATACGCTACAGTAAAGAAATAAATAAAATGACAAGTAATTTCTATGATAGAACGAAAAATGTAAGTCAAAATATTTGTATATTATATATTTTAAAAAATCAAAGCCATTTTAAAATAATGTTCATTTGACTTTAACTTTAAGATTAAAATATGAATTATGATAGATTAAAGGAAACATGACTGTTTATTTAGACAGTTTAAATTAATGTTACTAACTCAGTTACTGTTGATTAACTAGCTTATGCTGGGACGAGCTAATGAGAAGTAAGTTAGTTTAGTGTGTGAAGTCCCTATAAGTTATGAGATGAAGTCTCTTATTTAATGGCCATGGAGGCACCATGGGAGACATAAAGGGAACTTGATCCTGAAACCTGAAAATTGCCTTAGTAGTCACCTAAGACAAAGATCTAACCAGTTACCTTCAGACCAATAGTCGAGCGCTTTACCATCCGCTAGTAACTTAGTTTGTTTTTGCAGCTCTATTCATTGTTTTTGTTTCTTCATACAGAGAAATGTAAATGTGAGCCACGAAATCTTATTACAGATCAAAATACTACAAACATTTTATCTGAAATACAAGGTAAGACTAAATAAATAAGTAAGGGCAATAAGGTATGTAAAATTACACTAAATAATTAAATAGTGGTAATACTTAGTAATAGTAATAATATTTTATTTCTGAATAACTTCAAGAAAGTTGTATATCTGTTACGGCTAATGTTTGCCAGCAAAACTGGCCAATGTTCACATTATATATTGTCAGACATTGCCATTGGCAGGCCAGTGTAAACATTGGCTGAGTGTGACCGGGCCTTACATCGAAGTGACGATGTGAACAGTATCATATGACAAAGATAATATCAATTTAATTTGGGAAAACATTAAAGTAAGATACATCTATACATGTAACAAGTTTGTGTTGGTTTGCTATTAATTGAGATAATTAAAACTGTTGATTCTTTTTCTCTGCCATCCCTTGTTAAACAAAAGGAAAGAAATTATCAGAAACAAATGTAGACCCAGCATTTTTTTTACTCCTCTGAGCTACAGAGTAAACATATTTTAAATGATAAATCATCTTTTCTTTTTATATGATTTTATACTAGCTGTACCCTGCAAAATCTTTGCATAGAGTTATTTTCCCCTAGGTTGGATCAGTAGGCTAGGTTATTTTTGGTTTTGGACAGATCCGATTTTTTCATGATATTCTTACAATTTTAAGATGAAATATGTTGTAGAAATACAAAAAAACAAACAAATATTTAAATGGAATTAAGCACAGAAGAAGCTTTTCAAAAACTGTAGATTAAAAAAATATCAAATCAAAACAAGGGCAAGACACCATTTTTATTCTTGTTTTCCGCTGATTTAACGCAGATCCCATACCGCTATTATTTATATAGATAATTTGTTGGGATGGTTATGTAATCAGTGAGGTGGTAGATGTACTATTTCTTAGGTATTTAATTGTTTTTTTTACACATTAAAATGGTAATTCAAATATTAATTCTCTTCACCATTTGTTGCAATAAGATGAACTTGTGTGACTTATAGGAAAATCATTAGAGAGGGATAAATTTATTACCAACACATGGACCACTGGGTTGTGACGTGAGACTGACTGACTGCCTTGATTTAATATATTATGTGTAATGGCTGATTGTACGCCAATGTTCACATCATTGACCGGCCAATGTGAACACTCAGCTAATTTTTGTTGGCCGACGCCTGACATTAGCAGGCTAGCAAACATTGGCCTATATCAAAACTGACTTAAGTAAAATAATATTTTGATACATAGATGATATTTTAGTTCTGTATCATTTGTCTTAAGCATAAACATTTTTTTTTTACCCTCGTAACTCCTAATTACTCTTTTTGACACTGAAGAAATCCAAATTTTACTCAATCCAAAAAGTTAATTAAATAAAATATGGCAGAATTAAATATTTCATTTCTGAAAATGGCACTTTTGGGTGTCTTGGTAGCAGCTAAACTGTAAACCCTATCTTAGATTCTGCCAAATATATTTCACTTCTACTATTGTGTTTTCATAGTCATCATATTGTCTGATGAGTTGGTGATACATAAAGAACTCTACTTAAATATAAAACAATGAATATAAGGCTCAAAGAATGGCATCTCCTGCTGAAGTCTGATCTTATATTTATCTTGATTTCATCTAATGCTTTTTTTTAAAATAACCCAGTAGTTGTACAAAATTCAGGATTTATCAGATTTGTGGAATAGCAACTTGCACAGATATCTAGGGATAGTTGTGATTGTTAAGCATCAACATCATCTGTGTAAATCTATAGTGCTCATAAAAAGAAAGTTTTTGATACCTTGCAGTGTGCAGGTAGTAATAAATAAATACTATCATCTGACCCTATAAAAAAAGGAGCTTTTTCATTATTGTTAACGTAAAGTTGTTGTTGTTTTTTCTCTCAACAGTCTGGCCTCCATCACTTGAAAGTCTTTCCCTTGAAATGACATTAGTTTACAATTACATAATACTCAACTTAATGCTTGATCAAGAAATACCCATCCCTCAGAACTAACTGTCAATACCATTGTATCTAAGACTTTTGAGAGAGGTTTGTTAACACTGATATTAATATTGACATGTGGCCTTTGCTAACATGATGAGCATTTGAGTTGAAATTCTATTTTATCTTATACAAATTATTTTATCAACACTTTAGTTTTATCAAAATTTCATTCTCCTTGCACTGATTTTTAGCAAACTGTCTTTTTTTTTACTTTGGAATTTTCTATAGTTTATGAGTTTGCCAAAAAAGACAGATCACAAATGCCACACTGCGATGATCAATTTCAAACTGACTCAACCATGTTAGAAATCTTCCACTGCATTAAGGATCCCATTACACATTTCAGAAGTGAGTTGCTTTGCATTATTAATGACTTAACACATAACTAATGACATAGTTCATGATGATCGAAACTGTATAATGTTAATTTTGCGAAATTTAAAAACATTAGACCAGTGTGACATTATAATTATCCCATTGTTAAATTTTAAACAGTCTGTGGTGATAACAATTATATGAATTTTCAGTTATTTAAAAAAATTGTTAGTTTAAAAAAAATCAAGTAATGTTTTAATGCTGAAATTTTTTGTTAATGTAACCTGAATGTTATATTCTGTGTAGTTTTTGTTTTATTATTTTAATGTTGTATTTTCATTTGTGTATTTTTAAGGTTATTTTTGTGGACTTTTTTTTAAAATTATATTTTGACAGCTGTATAGTTCAAGTTAACTACAGTATTTTTTTTTTCAGTGTTGCCCGTACTTCCTCATATCTTGCTGCTTTGGAGTGTGCGTTGTTTACACAGAAGGCAACAGGGGACTGTAAAACAAACCAAGTATGCATTACAGATTCTAGTTAAACTTAAAGAAGTTGTCAATCAGTCAGTATTAAAAGTAAGTGCTTGTTATTATTTTTTTTAATGGCCATAATCTTCAAACCTGAAACTCACCATTGTTGGATATTCCTTTAAATTCTTTTAATACCTCACCATTTTCCGCTCTAGGACCCTTAACATTTTTTGAGTCAAACTTGCAGATTACACCAATTACAACTAGATTCATGACTTCTATATCTTAAAAACCATCTTCACTTTCAGGCGCAACCACCACTGATAGAGCTTGGCTTTAATAACATTCTTCTTATACAGGACATGATATAATACTTTAATTTTCACTAATAATAATAAAAAAATTATATTGAATTTTGACAATTAATTAATTTTTAAAAAACCAATAGTAAAAAACTGACTAATGCAATAATAATAGCATTGTAATTATCAAGTTCATTACATTTTGGCCACACATAGTAAATTATATGAAAGTCTGGCCAATAATAGAAAATTGACACCTGTAAAAAAATTCTGACAGTGGGAATATTTTAATAATTTATAGTCAGTTGATGATAGAAATTCTTTTGAGAAGAATGTATTCATTGATAGTAAGCTATATGATCATTCAAGTACCTTCTTTAAAATAGTACATACAGTTTTATTATGTAAAAGGAGGGTTATCCTTTGACAGTGTGATAACTGTTTTAGTAATTAAAAGTATACATTTGAGATGATTAAAGTAATTAATGATTCATTCATATTTGTAAGGTGAGTATAGCTGTCAACTTAAATTATGTCATAAATAATTATTCACATCAAGAAATAAATATATATTATCCGCAAGCGTTACTCCACCCCATCATTGACGGAAAACACAATATCTTACACATGCCCTTTTATTTGCATGGCTAAGTAACTTTCATAGTATCAAGACGTGTCTAAGAAGAAAGTGATTTAGACTTAGTAATTATTAGTACAGTATCTCATCATTCAGTTAAATTGTGACATGGTGCATGTGAGGAAAAATTGTATTTTATCATTCATAGTCATATTGACAGTTTTATCATTAGGATTTTATTGCGAATGAAATATAAATATTTATTTGTTTCATTATTTAAGTGAGCTAGGTTTACTTGTGTCTCCTATACTGATTGTTATTATTATTTTAAATCAACTAACATCCAGCAAATTATTTAGCAATTCATAAACTTTTACAGCCACCATTAGTTGTAATTTGTAGGAATCTGTTTCCCCATAAAATAAAACCCAGTTTAGACATTCTTGCAGCTACATATTATATTTCTTAATTGTGTAATAATCAAAAAATTAAAAACTTATGACTTATCTACTAATAATAAGTAAACGTATGGTTAATGGTCTTTTTACCTCAAAATGCTGCTTTGGGTAGGAAAAGCAAGATAGTCAGCAAGCAGACCAAAAGTGATAATTAAAATATTATTTACATATTGTCAGAAATGATTTTATTTATTGAGGTTTTGAATTCTGAACTTTTTTTACTTTACTTAATGTATTAGCTTTATAAAAAATGTGTGAATAAATTTGGCTTTTATTGTGTTTTTCTTTGGAAATGTATCATATAGTTTAGTTAACTTAAAGAGTATGCTTTAGTTTAGAATAATTATTTAAAGCCATGTTCTACAAACTTTAATGCTTTAAGTCTTCTAATTATTGTACTTATGTATTAGTATCTGAAAAAGTTGTCTTTTCCTTTTCTACATTTTTTCTTAGAACCAGTACAGCTAATGCATGATTTGCTTCTGTGTAAAGTTAAAAATGAAACCCTTGACATTCAGCCATCTTGTCCATCTGTCAATGATTTGATCAAGCTGGTTTGCATGGCTGTAAAGTACAACAGACAGATGTCACTCTTGATTATCTAAACTGGGAGTGGCTACACACACTGCTATATTGTGAGTCCTGTGTTTGTTCAAAAAGACGTTCACGCCATGCTCATGATTCTTTACTAGAAATGAAAAGAATTTCTTCAGAAAAATTATTTTCATTTTGAAATAAATATACATTAATATGTGAATGTCAAACTTACAGAAACACAAACAAATGAAGGGCATAAATTACTTATTATTCTAAAATGGTCCATATATCTTCAACAGGAAGTATATTTTCTAATATTCTCAAATTCCAAATTAAGAATTAGAATGTTTTTTAAAGATGTTATTTTTTTTTTTTTATTATGAAAGTTACAAAATATTGTTTTAAAATCTTTCTAAAAAAAAAAATCCAACAGTCCATACTTGAAGGAATTTTCATACCAAATTTATTTCTAACTTGTTTAGACCACCGTTTGTTAATTAAGTAAACTGAATCTTTTTTCACTTACAAATTTGATTACTATAGTTTTAAATTTAAAAAAAAAGGGGGGGAAGAAATGCATTTTTGCATTGTTTACTGTTGTTTTAATTTCTTGATATTGCAAATTTTAATACTGCTCAGGTGAAGATTTGATGAAACAAAAAAATATTTGGAAACGTTAACAAGACTGGAAAAATTCTAAAAAGTTATTTAGAACCTGAGCAGAAGTCAGAATTGTTGTGTCTTTCTGCAAAATGTTATTTTTTACAGGTACACTTTTTTTTTACTTGTGTGCCCTGGTGGGTGGCAATAGATGGATTCAGAATTTCTTTGAAAATAAATACACCACATCTTAGTGAAACAATTTTAGTTGTTTTTTTTTTTACTTGTGTGCCCTGGTGGATGGCAATAGATGGATTCAGAATTTCTTTGAAAATAAATACACCACATCTTAGTGAAACAATTTTAGTTGTTGTTTTTTTTAAAAGTTATTAGATTTCCTACACTGTGGTGTGATTTTTATCTTTGAAAAAGGTTTTTTATTTCTGTCGTCATTTTATTCTGACCTCACCATTTTTTTTACTGTTTTGTTGCCCAGTGGTAAAAGTGCATTGTAAATATATCTTAAAAAATTAGGTGAGTTCCTCAAGACAAGGCATGTTTCTCCAAAATTATCACATTTTATGATAATAAAACTAGTATTAACTGATGCAGATACAAACAAAGTTTAATAAAAGTTCAAAATGTTCTCATAAAACAGATATAAAACAAAAGTTTAATAAAAGTTCAAAATGTTCTCATAAAAAGTAATGAACACATTTACAATGTTCAAAATCCGTCCCTTGCTACTCAGCAGGACACCCTTTTATTTTATTAAATTATTTCGAATATTTAAAAAAAAGTTCTAAATCTTTCTGGAAACCTAACTTAACAATGCTTTTTTCATGATGTTTAAATTGTTTTCATTTGCAGGGGTTTCCTCAGATGGCTCTAAAAATGTATCAAGAGGCCCTGTTGATTTATAAGAAAACATATCTGTTTTGTCTAATTCTGCAAAAGTCTATCAGAGATTAAAATTAGACGCTGCAGAACTGAAAACTTTATTTATTGATTAAGGTTGGTTGTTTTAGTGGGTTTTTTTTTTTTTTACTTTTGTTTGATGCACCTTACTCTGTGTATAAATACATTTGTGTGCTTGATTTTGGTGTCACATTTATTATCTTTGCAGTGCTTTTTTTGTGACAGTACGCACCGGTGCGGCGACCAGCCCTTTTTCAATGTGGAGAAAAAATGTATTATTTTTCTTGTATTTTAACGTTTATTATTAATTTATTATATTATTAATTTGTTAAAATTGAATTATTTTAGAATTGTGCGCAATAAGAACTAAAACTAGACGCTTAGTTTTAGCTAAAATTTAGGCAATCCATTACTGAGTACTGGTACCTATTTTTTTTTTACAAAAAAAAGCACTGTATCTGTATTCTATTTGGTCATGTTTTATTGCTTGTGTCTAACTTTTTTCACTTTTCAAAAACATTTATAAAGAACATTAGAACCATAATATTCAGTGGTCTATCAAACAATTTGTTGCAGTCTTTAAAACAAATAGACAGCAACCCTTCAGAATGTATGCCAATGACAGACTAGATGTCATGGTGGCCTCTGTTTGTCAAATTATTCCTGAAGTAATCTCCATCTGCATACTACGCCATGGCGCTGTGTTGCAGAAGGCAGAAAAGGTACTAGAGTCTCCTTTTTTTTTACATTGATCATTGTGCTTTGAGTTACTGGTAATCAAGAAACATTTCTTTTTATTGCTATCCAGCCTATTGAGGCCAAAGGGTCATCAAGATACCATCAGTTCTCAAATAGGGGTTGGGGCTGTAGATAATCATCCAACCTGTACTAATACATGTAACTCTCCAATTTTTATTAGCAAAAACCTTATTTTATTCATCATCTTATTTTGGATAAATATTTTTTTATCTTGGCCAGATAATCACAAGCCAAATAGACAGAGTGTGCTGTATTTGCTTTCTGTATAGAATTAAAAATTGTTTATTTTATATTGCTTCTATATTAACAGACATAAAGAATCCACACAACATTATCTGGCTTTGCTGAAAGAATTAGAAAATCCAGGGACTTATTCCGGTGTAAGATTTACCGTTTAATATTAGTCAGATTTCGCACTGATTAAAATTGTGTGCATTGTTTGAAAAAAAAAGTAATGGTCAAATACTATAAATTTGGCTTTTTAGTTATATCATAATTAAAATTTAGCTATTAGTTTTTAAATGCTTTCATCAATAATTCCAGAATTTTAATCACCAATGGAGTTTGACATAAGCACAGTCCTAGCAGAGACATCAGAAGAAATGGTTTTGGCAGAGCAGTATGTTGAATGTATTTCTTCTGTGATAAATATTACCCTTGCTGGAGCAGTGATGAATCTCTATCCAGGATGTTTAACCTGACTTTTACAAATACAACAGACACGTGGGATCTGGCTGAAAACTCTCAACAAAGTTTATTTAGTGATTCTCAGGACGTAGACTCTGTCACTTCTTCTTGTGATGAGCTGTCTGGCTGTAAAATAGTGGAAGGTAATAGACTGTTGTCAGAAGAACGATGCAAAGGGAACAGCAGATGTAGCCACAACGTAACCCAGATATTGAGGAAAGATTGAGGTCTGCCTCTCTGGCTGTGGAGGCAGAGACGGATGAGCAGCTGGAAGAACTCTGGTTACGCCTATGTTAACCAGGCTATTGCTTTCCAAAGCTGATGCTTTGTTTGCGATCCAAGGACCTTGTGAGGACACTGTGCAATGTTTGTCAAAGTATGGTTTTTACTTGTTATATTTCGGTTACTGTTCAAGTACTTGGTCTAATTCACCAACACCCATTTTAATCCTTAACTTCATTGCTCTACGCCATAGGTCAGCAACTTGGGTTAGATTTCTTACAACCAGGGTAAAAGAAAGTCATTAGAGGCAATAAAATTAAATTAGCATTGATAAAATTTCTTAGTAAAAAAGCTGGAAAAAATGGGTCAGTTACTGGACAAAAATTTTGAGGTTATAGGTAAACAAAAAAATTAAACGCCATTCATTGTTCCCTAAAGATGTGTGCATGCACACAACCCCATAGTGTGTGTGCAGAAACATTGCAACAGAATTTTGTTTAGTATGTCTTTAGACTGCTAAGTTGTGCACTCAAAATTTCCTCTCCAAAGCCCTACACTGCCTATTTCTTTATCCCCTTTGGAAAAATTAGAGGGAACAGCTTTGCGTTTTAGGAAATACTCATGCTTATATCAGCAAATGCTTTTGTTGGTTGTATTTAGTGTTTTCTTCATTGACCTTGATTTATATGTTTGAAAACGACTTGTTAGAAGACCAGATAAACCATTATATTAGGGTATAAGGAACATGACATATATAATTTTTTTTTTTTTTTCAGGATTAGGGTTAGGGATAGGGTTAGGGATAGAGATAGACATCGATTTGCGCGAAAATCCCCGGAAAATTAGTAACGGGCCCAGCCCGTACATATGCTAGTAGTCGACCCTCTAGAGGGTCTCGTAACAAGTGCCTTCTGAAAAATGTGCTGTTTATATCTTAGCACACCAGTAACTTGTGAAAAATGTGCTGTTTATATCTTAGCACACCAGTAACTTGTATTTTATTGACAAAAAAGTTTTTTTTTTTTTTCATGCTGACATTTAAGCTGACACATTAGTTATAAACAACCTTCAGGCTTGTCATAGATGGGTTCATTCTAGACATTTGTTAGATAAGGTAGACGTGGTTCGTGGTTTTGAATCATCTTCTAATGTTATTGTAATGTCATAGATACTTTTTATATTACCTTTCAAAATGTTCTTTCAGCTTTACGTTCACACAAATCACACCAACACTTTAATGGTCGTGGTTCATTTATTAATATAGAAATCCACAACACTCACAATGAATAATAACATATATACAGGTTTAGAAATATTTGATCCATGATGTGAATAATCCATAATATCAGCAAAATACACGACATCTATAAACAGCATAATATTACACTATAACTGTCCAACTCCTAACTTCACATTCACAAAGTTCAACACCTATTTATCATCTGCTGTCCTAGCACTTACTTCTAGTAATAGCAATAAAAGTAGGTCCTCCTTCCTCAAGAGACCTGTGTACACTGCCTTCAGTTTCTAATTCTTCAATCTCACTATTTACTTCACAAACACACTGAGTTCATGCACAGCTCAGTCACACACACAACACATCCATGACAAGGCTACAGCCGACTTTTCAAAAATTTACATGAGGTTTTAACTTGCGCTTTGACAGTAGCAGTAAATACTAATTAGGTTTCTACATTTCTTCCAGAGTGTACAGCCTTCTGATGAATTCAGAATTAAATATCTTCACGACATGTAGGACACAGGACGACACTTTTACAGCAGCCGTCTCTTAAGAGGAGGCGTCTGGACGACGACGGCAACTCATGCACTGGGACAGACACCAGAGGGGAGGAAGATGTGTCTGCAGAGTGACAGAGCTTGTGGTGGCCACTGCCCTTAGAATGGCTCATGTGTCCTGGAGAAGACAGCAGCATTTGTCGGCTCAGAATTCCTGTTCTGTTGTACTACAGTTAGATCCCAGTAAGAATTTATAGACCATCAAAATGTATACACTAGTGCAGTGGTCCCCAACCTTTTAGCCACGAACCGGTCAGCCTTTGATAATTTCACTGTTCCGATGGATGGGGAGGAGGGCTTTTTTATTTCTCATTCATGAAAAGTCCCACAAACCCCGAGAGAAATACACCACAGTAAATAAAAAGGAAATAATTGAATGTTTCTTGGGCAGCCAAGCAATCGTTCAATCCACGGCCCAGTACCGGTCCGCTGCCCTGGGGCTGGGACCACTGCACTAGCGCAATGCATTTTGTCATGAAACTTTTTTTAGGTTTGCTGTTTCCTTCAGTTTCTAGTGGTTGCTCCCTTCTTATTTGTAAGAAGCTTAATTCATTGCATGATTTAATTTTTATTAATTACTTTTATTTAACTTGCTGTGTCTAGATGTTCAGTGTACACATGGACAGAAGTAGAGATATCAAGAAAAAAATTGACGGGCTTGTGACTGGTGAAAATTTATATTTATGGTTACCATTAGTTATTCTGTATCTGCGCTACAATTTTATTTGTCAATATAATGTTTATAAATGTTTGTATGATCTTAGCCAGCTGCTATGGTCCACTGGCCGAATCTGGCAGTGGACTATATTATGTTATGAGGCTAATATTTAATTTATACTAGTTCATGTCATCACTCCAACCATCTGCTCTTGGTGCAGCCCGCCTGTCAAGCATGCAAACCTATGATGCCCGTGATGCAAAAAGTTTGCCCACCTCTGATTTAAGCCTATAGACAGTTTGAGCTTTGAATTATTTTGTTTACTTTTTAGTACATTTTAATAAAAGAAAATTTTTAATCAAAGTTTTCTTTTATTTTTTGGATCATTGACAATTAAGAAAAATGCGACAAAGAGTGTATTTGTGCTAAAGAGCGATAATAAATTTAAGTTAGGAAACACTTATCAATAGACTGCTGTTGTCTAAGAAAAAGGAATATTAAAAATAACTCCATAAAATGTCCTTCCATAGCAAAAAATGAAATCTCTTAAAAGTATTAAACATCATTGTTTCCCTAACATTGTTTCTGGCTACATATTGTTTGGAAGATGTCAGACGATTAAGACCTGTATTTACATCCTTGTTTTAAATTGCTTTTAAAACAGAAACCATTGTTACATAGCATTCCAATTGTGATATTTATCTTCATGCCCTACCTCTTTAAAATTAATACCTCTATTTAATAATAGACATCATAACTAAATAGGATTTTTGATCACACAGCCTAATGGGAGGTGTTTGGCCTGCTGGCCATACTCCGCTCCATCAGTTCTCAGCCACTTTGTTAACTATTTCTTATCATCACACGTTTTACCTTTTAATGATAGTTTTTATTTTCAGTATTAATTAAAGATCCCGTAATGTTTACCTCTACTGTACCAATAACATATTCAATTAATTTAGATATCTTGTGATTGATTTTCATCTTTTTTTTATTTGATGTTAAATGCTTAAATTGTTTTACCTGATTTGCACAGACCTATTCATTTTGTATGAAGAAATAAATTAGCGAATGTATGAGTTTGGCCAAAATTCTTTTAAATTTATGTAGTAACTGAATAGCTGGTTTTTTTTTTACTGTCATATCTTTTATTCTTTCTTATGTAAATAAACTTTCCATGGTGTGTATTCCAGGAAACATTTATGCTCACTATCTGAGAACTGTTTTGTCAAGAGAACAAAAACAACAAACAGTTGAGATGACCAAAGAATGGCTTGAGGAGAGAAAATAACTTACAGCTCTAGAGAAGAAATTGATGTGATAATTGGTGAAAAGCAGATGGAATTACAGTAATACATACTTCTTAATGCACTTATTCATTATGTAATCACATTTTAATATAGTTAATTTTGTTCAAGACCAATGGTGTAACAAGTTTAACTCGGGCACAATACCTTTTTAGCATCGTCCCCCCCCCCCCATTCAAAAACAATATAATATATGTAAAATATACCATTTGGCGCCCCTTTGTGAGTAGCACCCGGGCCATGATGCCCCGCTACGCCACTGTTCGAAGCTGAGAGTAACCCTTGGGAACACTAAATGAAATGTTCAATTTTACTAATAACACTTGTGTCATACTTAAGCGCTTCAAAATTCACATGTCCCAATATCAAGCTTCAGAAAACAGTTGAAAGAAAGTTCACAAAAATATTGGTGGCTGCCCAGCTGTGCTCAACTATTGACTAATGACGTTGAATGTTTAAATGAAATGAAAGCTGAGTCTTCAAGATGATGCATCATAATTTTTCATGTCATATAAAAATGTATATAAAACAATCAGTATTTTCTTCACTTTTGTTTCTTTTATTTCATTGTTTAAATTATTTCTGTAAAAAGTGTAGAAAACTAAACAACTAAGTAGTTAATTGTTAAAAAACAATAAATGAATGAAGATGAAGATTCCATACTAAGCATATAAGCAAGACGCCAAACTTATATAAGTAGTGAAATTTAGTTAAAAACAGATTCTTCCCATTTCTTTGTCCATATATTGCTTTACCTTTTTAATCAGGATGATTAAAGAAAAACTTACTTCTTATTTGAGTGAACAGTGGATATTTTTTACCCATCTCTTGTGGCAGTGTTCTGTTAATCTTAAACATCATTGTTTTGAATTAGTAGCCTTACTTATTTTCTGTCAAATTATAAACCATATCAAAGACATCCAGAACATTTCCATTTTTGTGTAGAAATGTTTGAAAATAAATGTATGTGGTTAAATTACTGTCATCCATCTAGTCATAGAAGAATCTATTCTGTGCAAGATTGAAAACTCTCCTTTAATGTGTGTGATTGACTGCCCTTCATACAGTTTAAAAAAAAGGAGGACAAGTTACTGCAGAACTGTCCACATAAATTGGCCTACATTGCCCTACATCCATCACAAAATTTGTATCATATTTAGTGTCTTAATGTACTTCTGCAAAACATTCCCAAACATTTCTTTAAAAAACATGCTCAGGGCTCCTAAAAATTATTATTACAGCTCTGGGTAGTAGACTAGTAGTTATACAGCAGATTGAAACTGGGTAGTAGACTAGTAGTTATATACAGCAGATTGAAACTGGGTAGTAGACTAGTAGTTATATACAGGCAGATTGAAACTGGGTAGTAGACTAGTAGTTATACAGCAGATTGAAACTGGGTAGTAGACTAGTAGTTATACAGCAGATTGAAACTGGGTAGTAGACTAGTAGTTATACAGCAGATTGAAACTGGGTAGTAGACTACTAGTTATACGGTAGATTGATTCTGTATTTTGTGAATGACGGACAGTTATACTGTTGTGCGTTAAAAAAAAGATGTTAAATTAAACAAAGAAAATTGTTTGTTGTGATATTGTTTTATTTATTTTTTAACAATTACATTACATATTGTTTAATTGTTGTTATTTATAACAACATTACTAGAGCTTCTGAAAGCGGGGGTGGGTAGCTTATAAGTAAAAGCCTCTTCAAGGGGAGAGAAGAAGAAAAATTATAACAACTAATTAAACGAAAACCAGACTGCCTGCTCGAGTTGAATTGAATTAAATTTTTATTAAACCTACTAGCATTTAATAAAAAGTATATTTGAAATATTAACCCGGATGGCGTTATTTCTGCAACACAGGCTTACACAGCGTATAGCTAAAAATTGGTTTTTAAAAAATACTAAAGGGAGATAAGTTGAGAATGTCCATGACATTTAACTTAATTTTTCCGCTTTTTAAATTGTGCATTACATTTTAACTTTCAAATAACTGCATTTAACTGATTTTAATTAATACTTTTGATAAACGGTCGTATCGCTAGCGCCAGAGACAAATTTAAAACAAAAATATTTATCTCTTCGCGCATGCGCAATCTAAAGATTAATTTGGGCGAGGTCTTTGAGTCAGAACTAAAGACTTTAATTTTTTCGCCGACTCAAAATATCGTCTATTGAATTGTTCATAATGTCTATGAACGGTGGAGATTCAGAAACCCCCATGCAAGTGTTCGAATTATACATAAAGGTAAGGGACATGTTTAACCGTCTGTTTATTATTTCTTTTACCACTTTTGTCACTATCTACGTTGGGAGTTTCAAAACTACTTTCGCATATATTTACCTTGGGCATGAGTCTGTCATGTTAGTTTCGAACGCGAAACCAAAGTATGTTATACTCTAGCTACGATTTAATGTTGTAATAAAATTAATAAATAACTGCCAGTAATGAGAAACTCATGTCTTAAGGCTAAAATATTTTACTAAAATATATTATTGCAAAACAACAAACAAGACGATGAAGTCTTTGTAGTATATTTTGCCTTGCATCATAAATCAGTAATATGGTCGGGCCATTGGTCATTGACGTTGTCGACATGGAATGTTCTGTGGTCTAGGACTAGTTTGTTGTATTTTGTAAATTATAAAAATACATTATGATTGGAATAAATATGTAGTATTTTTTATGAAATATCTTTATATACTACAGACTACATGATGTAACATTAATATACATATTAAATGAAATCAATTACTTTTTGATGCTGCATTATAGGAGTTTCTACTAATTTATTATAGGCTGTAATGAATCATCCAAGTCTAAAATTAAAAATCATGATTCATGTCTGTCACACAAACACTTACTCCTACACTGTTATTTCTGAATGAGAAGGGATATTCTTTATTCATCATAATGGACATGGTGATATCTCCTGGTAAAAATTAACCCTTTTTTTAATGTGGGGTGCCTACCTAAATATAAAAATATAAAGTACCCAAGTGTCACAAGTCACTCTATTCTCATCATTGACTTATGGACACAGTACTACACACATTTCACCTTTGTAATGAGGGATAATGTAGCAGAGGTGAACAAGCAATCCCTAATATTACCAATGTCAGAGATGAGCGTCTACTTTTTTTTTTTTGTACCTTTTTTAACGCTAACATTTGTTTCCTCTTATTATTTCAAATGCTTTCACTATCCCTTTTTTTTGTATGTATTCTATAAATTTAATGGATGCTTTTAACATTGTTCCTTGAAGTCAGATGTTTTGATTTTAAAAATGACATAAAATGTACAATATTTTTATTATTATTTATTTTTTTTTGTACAACATACCACATTTTTATTTTTTTCAGACAACTAGTTGATTAATTGGTTTTTAATATGTCTTTTTTGTTTTGTTTCTTCCCTTCAGGCATCCGTATTCTGGAGTATGACAAAGAGACTAAAGGATCATGTCCCATCTGCCAACAGTTCTTCATGATGACGTGTCTGCTTGGGGAAGAACCAGGAAGACATCATCTTCAAGGTTTACACAGTGCAGGCTGATTGTCCGCCCAAAAATTTTGCCTCCGGGTGGAGTAAAAATACCCAGTGGTTATGGTCAACTCTGGCCGTAACAAGTCGGGCCAGGACATAGCGGAATGATGTACGTGACATTCGAGGACCTGGAGCTATTTTTTGAGAGTATAAATAAAAACTGTCCAGAGCTGAAAGAAAGAAATGCCCCCAATCAGGCTGCTATGCTGAGTGGGTGAGAATGTTTACAAGGTAACAGATGTTCATCTAAAAAAAAGGTTTGGTGGCGGAGGGTTGTGGGGGGTACACTGGTTGGCCTTGGCAAAAGTCAACATGCTTTTTTTTTTTTTTAATTGAATTGTTTTGATAATGCAACAGGAGCCTGTGTCTGATTTTATTCGACGTTGTGTCAATTTTAGCTAAATGATTAACTCAGACCCTAACATAAAGTCATTTGGATCTGTTCCAAGCCATTAATTGGTACATAAAAAAATTAGCTGAAATATTTTGTCTTGTGTCAAATATGTATGACTGAAAATTATCATTTGAGGCACCTGTTTCATAGCTTTAAAAAATATCTTGGTGGAGATTAGATTGGAGGAAAAGAAAGATAACCTGGTGATAATGTTTATCACACGAAATACTCATGTCTCTATCAGACTATAGAGGGTAGAGTGATTCCTTCATTGTGTTTCGTCAATTGTTATGAACATTTATATTCTGTCCCCTGTGCTGTGAGAGGTATGTATCAAAACCCAATCCTATGCGAACAAGTTTACAATATATAATAATAGGTTTAATGCTTATATACTGGTACCATTTCTTATTAAAATAACACATGGATACATTTTATTTTAATGGATTGAAGTTAGATACACCTGACTCCACTCCCTCCATGAAAGCTCTTTTTAAAAAAAAATACCTGGTCAATGAAATATGACACTGATCAGTTGTTGATTTAGTGAAAACTGGGTGGCTCATTCATATGTCATGGGAGGGCCACATCTGGGTGGCTCATTCTTATGTCATGGGAGGGCCACATCTGGGTGGCTCATTCATATGTCAAGGGAGGTCCACATCTTGTTTGTGTCCACTGTAAGACTGGTGTAAGGTGCCCTTTGATGCCCTATTAAGGATAACTAGTTCATTGATTCTGTCATGTGAAGATATCCATTGTGGTCACAGGTTGGGAGTATCATTGTCCTATCCCCCCATACACCCACCCTACATAACATGTGGCTGCACACAGGAAAAAGTCATATTTCATCTTTAATGTCAGTAGGGTACTTTGGATGCCATTTCAGTGTGAGGCATGGAGACACACACAATACCCCCCCACTCACCACCACCACCACCTGCAGGGTGTGGAGGAGGTCACAGTGTAGCCTATGACCTGGCTTGGCTTGGTATGACCTTGTGCCACCCCCTGTGACCCAAATTTCATTGGCTTCACAAACCAGGCGACATTTTGTTGAATTTCATTGGGAAGGATTCACAAACCAGGGGACATTTGGTTGAATTTCATTGGCAAGGCTTCACAAACCAGGGACATTTGGTTGAATTTCATTGGCAAGGCTTCACAAACCAGGGACATTTGGTTGAATTTCATTGGCAAGGCTTCAAAAACCAGGGACATTTGGTTGAATTTCATTGGCAAGGCTTCACAAACCAGGGACATTTGGTTGAATTTCATTGGCAAGGCTTCAAAAACCAGGGACATTTGGTTTGAGTTCTAGGCTCCCACTTGATCCTTAGTGTATAGGTCTACTTGCCACAAATTAATTGAAATGTGTTTGTTTTGAAAATAATTTTTTTAAGAGGCTTCTTCTGTTGAATGTCTTCCCATTAATGGCTTAATTATTCAGTGTTAATCAAATCCCTTTCTGTTGTATTGAAAATTCGGTTTGGTTTATAAATAGCAACAGCTCTTGATCTATTATCGTTCCCCTCCTAACCGGTACACTTATGTCATCATGCATTCTTTGTGTGTGTGTGTGTGAGAGACTATTTTGTCATGAGTCACGCTGATTTAAATGACAAGCACACCAGGTCGTGTGAATCGGTCTGCAAATCTGTGTATGCGGGAGTGGGAGTGGAGGGGGGTGGGTGTGGGTGGAAGAGCTGAGATGAAGCATATAGCATGACCTCACAGATAAGAGGAACACACGGGTGTGCACAAAGGTGGGCCGCCGGTGGAGTGTGTCATTTCAAACACATTGAAACACTGGAGGTGGTGGTGGTGGTAGATGGTATTGTACACACAACAATCTTGTGTGGGTTTTTTTTTTTCTTTTTAGAACTTGACGTTATCTGTATGTGTGTCCACATGCAATTACATTAACACAAACAAAAACCGAATGCCTGCAATATTTCTTCTGTCGTCATTGTAATATATAGTGCAGTGGCGTGAGGTCATGCTAGAAGTCGCTGCTTTCGGCTGCGATGTTGGCCTTTGTGGAAAGCTTAAAAAAAAAACGAGGTTGGGTTTGTCAATTCTGGCCATTACAAAAAGTACGGTAGATTGTTTCACCGATGTTTGGGAACCAGTGGAACGGATGTTTATTTGTTGTTGTTGTTGTTGTAACGGTATTTTAATGTCTGTAGTACTTCTAGTTCGAGGGCATAACGCTCAGAGGTGTATCTAACGGTGGGTCCTGGGTTCTTAAATGAGCCCCCTAAACCATAATTTTACACTTTTGGCTTTCTTTACAAAGTCCCGCTATTTTCTTCTGCTGGCGTGTCTCTCCCCCCCCCCTTCCCATCTTACTGAACCGCTTCTGTTGTGGCTCCTTTTTTTAATTTTAAAATTGAAATAACTTTGCTAGTTGATGTTGGCAAATACATCAACTTATGTCTTGAAAACAAACAATAGGCTCTTTCTTTCTCTCCTCCACGTTTTTTTTATGCTTATTAAACACGGAATAATTCAGAAAGCAAAGTTATTTGTAAAATAAGACACAGGGATAGATGGTATAGAAACGATAAATTCGCTCCCACTAACCCCCAGGTATTAACGACTGATTGTTTGATTTTACTTAACAGCTGACAATCTGATGCATAATTGTTACACCACAGGGGGCGCACGACAACCTACACTTCCTGACTGGCCCCATTGAACGTTCCATTTTTAGTCCGGCCGGACGCTCGCCACACTGATTTGTAATCTGTTTAGTTCGCAGCCCTTGTTTACATGAATCATTTTACCCGCATACTGTTTTACACCTCATTCTGTCTTATACAAGTCTTGGCCCTGCCCTTTCCCATGACAATGGCCTATTTGTCAGTCCCACAGTGTGTGTGTTCGTTTCA
The DNA here is from genome assembly GCA_021962125.1 of Bulinus truncatus. Taxonomy (NCBI): domain Eukaryota; kingdom Metazoa; phylum Mollusca; class Gastropoda; family Planorbidae; genus Bulinus; species Bulinus truncatus. The sequence goes on from JAGDYQ010000055.1 coordinate 2,865,872, forward strand.
CGAAACCAGTGTACACATATTTATGAATATGGCTTTGGATTACCCTCCTCCAAGCCCAAGTACTGTATTATCATTCCCCCAGTATATTATAATGTATTTTTTTGTTTTGTTGTGTCTGCCAGTTCTGTCTTTGATTCCCTCCCCTCGCCTTGACGTCTAGAGTTATGTTGTTGTTGTTCACAAGCTACCCCCGAGTTTGTTACCGTGTGCTTTACGGGTAGCCGCGTCTCTTCTGGTACGCGTGATTGGTGTGTCGCATTTTGAAACCTGCCACCACAATACGCAGGTCCGTTAGTGAAAATATGTATGTATGAAATGACCTCTGCCGTGAGGGGGGATGTTGTTTGTGTTCAATGTTTTTCCTCTTTGGTGGCGGGCCAGTGTAGCACTGCGTCCTGTTATTCTATTGAAATGAATCATAAAGACTTGTTTACTGTTCTATTTGTACCCTGTCATGTTCGCAATTATTATTATTATTGGGCATATCTGAAAGCCTGCCGAGTCGTGCAAAATGAAAAGGAAGTCAGTCACAAGCTAAATCAAGTGTAACTTTCGCCGAAGCGCGCCGTGTGTTTCCTGGATACGACTGTTTGGGTTCATTCAGTCATATGTCTTCTGTGTTTGTAAAGTGGGTTTTTTTTTTGCTATTTAAACTTCTGCCTCATTATCCTGGTTTGTTTCGTCTCTCGGTAATTTCTCACTCATTCAGTCTTTGGTTATGTCTGTCTGGTCGAACTGCACCCCCCCCAACCTCCTCCCACCACCTTGCTTCTCACACCGCAGTGACCGCTCCTCTGGCAGATATTTCATTCATTTGCGGTGCAGTGCGTCACTCCCTCCTCACCCAGCCCCCCCACTTTCGGTATGTATAATCACCTATGTTTGAAGAGTGGTGGGATGATCATTATTGTCTCTTGAAAATTCCTGACCCAGTGTTGTCAGATTTGGCGAGTTTTCCGCCATTTTTTTTTTCGGGCTTCGGTGGGATTTTTTGTTAATTTCACTGCCGATTTCGCTGGGTTTTTTTGGCTGCAATATTTTATGTAACGTAAATAAGCCGAGTTTCGTTTAAAATCTATTTCTTAACAAATCTGGCGGGTTTTCGTGAGGAGTGGGGAAGGAGGAATCTAATAGGGTTTCATGGTTTTCAAGCTAAAAAAACACCTGACAGCAATGAGATTCCTGCAGTGGTCTAGAACTCCGCAATGAAATGAACTCATTAAATTGTAACTGGTAACATACTTTTGAATAGAATGAACTGTATAGACTTCCATTTGATATATACTGTGTTGTTGTTTTCTTTTTTCTTTACTCTGCGGTGTGTGTGTGTCTACGCATCCCACGTCCAGGCCATCATTTGCTGTTCGGTCCACGTCTGCGGCTTATTTTGAACCGACCGTGTCTTTGATCAGCTTGCCATTCATGAAGTGACCTGTGCGTTGAACGTATGGTAGTACCACTATGACGTAATACGCTGTCATAATTGGTGAGCTGTGTGCTGTCACCTGTGTTCATGGTTGGTGGTAGACTGTTGGTCCTCTGTGTATTTGTCAGGGAGAGTTTTGTGTATGTGTCAGTGAGTGTGTATCGCCTGTCAGTGGATTGGTGTATGTGTGTCATTGAATCAATCTTGTATATCCTGTTAATTAATGTCTGTATGTTCATGTCTATGGGTGTATGTGTGTGTGTGTGTCAATGAATCTGTTTTGTATATCCTGTTAATTGATGTCTGTATGTTCATATCTATGGGTGTGTGTCAATGAATCTGTCTTGTATATACTGTTAATAGATGTCTGTATGTTCATGTCTATATGTGTGTGTGTGTCAATGAATCTGTCTTGTATATCATATCAATTGATGTCTGTATGTACACATGTCTATGTATGTGTGTATGTGTCAATGAGTTTGTCTGTATCTTATGCTCATAATGTGTCTCTCCTGTCAACAGATGCGACACTGACTCTGTGTGTAGCTCTCGTCTAGACGTGTATGTGTCAGTCTATTACAATTTCTCGTCCAGAGATGTGCGAGTTAGTTATATTTCCCCTTCACCAGACGTGTGTGTGTGTATCCCCTTAAAATACACGTGTCTTTGGTGTTAATAGATGCTTGTGTCAGTGAGTGTGTTTGGCCCTTTCAATACAAGTGTCTTTGGTGTTAATGAGACGCTTGTGTCAGTGAGTGTGTTTACCCTTTCTAATACAAGTGTCTTTGGTGTTAATAGATGCTTGTGTCAGTGAGTGTGTTTTACCCTTTCAATGCAAGTAACTTTGGTGTTAATAGATGCTTGTGTCAGTGAGTGTGTTAACCTTTCAATACAAGTGTCTTTGGTGCTAATAGATGCTTGTGTCAGTGAGTCATGTGTTTACCCTTTCAATACAAGTGTCTTTGGTGTTAATAGATGCGTGGGTCAGTGTTTATCTCCTTTAAATGTTTGACAAGTGTATTTTAATGAAGCTATGACATCAGGAATCGAGAATCGATGTTTTATGAAGGAATCGGAATCGAAACGGTATGGTTGAAACTACGTTCCACGTGCTCAATTGTGGCACCATCTGTCACCGATACTACACATCTCTAAGCAATACCTAAGGCAGTGGTCGGCAAACTTATCAGCCAAAGAGCCTAATATGAACATTACAACAATTAAAAAAAATTGGGAGCCAAATCTGCTTGTTTTAGTAAACTTTTATTACACTAAATAAGTTGTATACTAAATAAAACTAAATGCCAGAGCCTCACTTTAGGAGCCAAAAAAAAAAAAGAGCCACATGCGGCTCCAAGCCGCATTTTTCGACCACTGCCTTAGGGCATCGATAAAGAGATAACATGGCCTACAACCCCCATGGTGATTTATATTATTAAATGCACGGAACTCTACATGGAATCCCAGAGAGTATCGTCAGGGAAATGCAATTCATTTCATATGTCACAACCTACACTTGTAAAATACGTGGACAAAACTGAACGCATCGACGTATAGACTCGTCTGTCTATAAAAAGAGACATCTGAACGCATCGTTGATAGACTCGTCTGTCTATAAAAAGAAACATCTGAACGCATCGTGGATAGACAATCGTCTGTCTATAAAAAGAAACATCTGAACGCATCGCGGATAGACTCGTCTGTCTATAAAAAGAAACGTCGGATCTGTTTATAAGTTATATTTTTCCTTCTCAACAGCGTAAAAGACAGTGTTTTATTGTCGGTAGCATTAAATGCTACGGTATGTTGGAGAGGCAAAGGCTCTTGAGATATAACATCTCATATATCTCAGGTTTCTCACCAGTCGCCCAATCTAGTGATTGATAGCCGGCACACTTGAAGATATTTCACTAACCATCTACCATATAGTAGAGTCTAGCTTACTGGGGCAATGACTGTGTTTGTGTGTGTTTAGTTCGTACTACCGGCACACATACACACCATCTCTTGCTGTGTATTATCTTAAGAGTCGATATAAGCATTGTATGTCTGTCTGTCTGTCTGTGCACATTCTCCCAGTTGGCGGTGTGGCCACTTGTCATTGTTGGTGTGTTCTCCGACACGGGAGGTAGTAGTGGGGGGGGGGGGTCCACGTGTACTAATGTTGTTGTCTACAGTCATTCATGAGTTGTCTCTCTTTAGGTATCACTTGCACAGCATCAATCTGTATCACTTTACAGCATCAATCTGTCGGGGCACATCTAAACTGTGAGCCACTGTGTATCAAAAAACACATCAATCTGGTGTGAAGATTAAATCTAATATTTGTTTGTACATTTAATTGATGTGTCGATCAAATGCTTGACTGACAAAAAATCACTTGTATTAAAAAATCACATTATTTATATATTTGTATTTTATTTTAAACAAATTTTGGTCTAATGTTTTAATTTTTTTTTTTTTTATTTCGGAGGGCTTAAATGCCCCCCAATGCTCCCCCAGTTGCGCCACTGCTGGCGTGTAAAAAACTGATGTGTAGATCAAAACGAGGCCAGTTATAATGAGCTCAAGTGTCACTCACGGTAATTAAACACAGTAGTCGGTGTCAGATGTAAGCGAAGAGAAGTCATGTGTTCCGTAGTTTGTAAAACTGCCCGGAAATTTAACCCGTTCTCGTGAGATGGGGGGGGGGAGTCGCCCTTGCACGTGTATCAGTGGGCTTAGCTCGTGTATCAATGGGCTTTGCTCGTGTATCAGTGGGCTTAGCTCGTGTATCAATGGGCTTTGCTCGTGTATCAGTGGGCTTAGCTCGTGTATCAATGGGCTTTGCTCGTGTATCAGTGGGCTTAGCTCGTGTATCAATGGGCTTTGCTCGTGTATCAGTGGGCTTAGCTCGTGTATCAATGGGCTTTGCTCGTGTATCAGTGGGCTTAGCTCGTGTATCAATGGGCTTGCTCGTGTATCAGTGGGCTTAGCTCGTGTATCAATGGGCTTTTTGCTCGTGTATCAGTGGGCTTAGCTCGTGTATCAATGGGCTTTGCTCGTGTATCAGTGGGCTTAGCTCGTGTATCAATGGGCTTTGCTCGATGTATCAAGATGGAAGCTTAGCTCGTGTATCAATGGGCTTAGCTCGTGTATCAGTGGGCTTAGCTCGTGTATCAATGAAGCTTTGCTCGTGTATCAGTGGGCTTAGCTCGTGTATCAATGGGCTTTGCTCGTGTATCGAGTGGGCTTAGCTCGTGTATCAAAGGGCTTTGCTCGTGTATCAATGGGCTTTGCTCGTGTATCAATGGGCTTTGCTCGTGTATCAATGGGCTTTGCTCGTGTATCAATGGGCTTTGCATGTGTATCCCTGGGCATTGCATGTGTATCAATGGGCTTTGCATGTGTATCACTTGTTTTTACATATACATAAATATCTCCCCTCCCACACACACACACAGACACACCTCTTTTACAAACATGTCCATTTACTCTTTGAGCGGGTGAGTACACGTAATATTTGATTGTGGGTGGTAGCAGGTGGATGTACCCCCCACCCCCTTTCCATGTGTAACGTATTTTGAGCTGGTGCATGTCACACAGTACACACAATGTATTCGGCTGTCAGAATCTCGCAGAAGCTAGACAAGTCTTTTTGTCCTCGTAGCCGTCAAGTACACACAACTCAACATTTTGGCACCAGTCGAGGTGTAGACAGTCCTATATATATATATATATATATATATATATATATATATATAGTGCAGTGCGCCGTACGGTTGTTCACTGTTTCATTGTGTATGTAAGTTGTCTTCCCATTCATTACAGCAACTAACAACAAGTGGTTAAATGGGGTGGGGGTGGGGAAGGGGGAGAGAATGGTGAATTATTTTATTTTTTCTTGTTCTGAATACACCCCCCCCCTCACAATCTACCTGGCCTGAGTTGACCTTGTAGCACACACTCGACCTGCCTGTGTTTATGTATCTGGGTCACGGTGTTGTGTGCGATTATTTCCTTAGATAGACTTGTCTCTAACCCCCCCACACACACACACACCTCCCTTACCCACATCATTGTATGATACTAGTTTGTTGTGTTTCACCTATTGTGGTGGATATTTTTTTATAACGTCTGTAAACGCTGCCCTGTTGGTGGTGTCTTCTCTTAGACAGCTGATTGGTTTAGACTAGTTAGAATTTGTTGAAATATTGTACGTAAATAAAATGCAGCTTTACCGCTAGATTCTCTGAATCATATGGTACTACTTACTAGTGCTGATCTGACAAGAGCCCTATGGTACTGCTTAAATACTAGTGCCGATGAGACATGAACCCTATGGTACTGCTTAAATACTAGTGCCGATGTGACATGAACCCGATGGTACTGCTTAAATACCAGTGCCGTTGTGACATGAACCCTATGGTACTGCTTAAATACTAGTGCCGATGTGATATGAACCCGATGGTACTGCTTAAATACCAGTGCCGATGTGACATGAACCCTATGTTACTGCTTAAATAACGAGTGCCGATGTGACATGAACCTGATGGTACTGCTTAAATACTAGTGCCAATGTGACATGAACCCTATGGTACTGCTTAAATATACTAGTGACATGAACCCTATGGTTTTACTTCAGTACTAGTACTAATGTGACAGTAATTAAAAAAGCAGCCTCATGGCAGAGCCAGTTGTTACATTTGGGGGGTAGGGGGGATGTTGTCTACGCTCCACCACTTTCAAAAATTGTGTGTCCTTGGTAGACTTTTTTTTGTTTGTAGAATTTGTGAATAAATCAAAGTGTAAGGGCCCATCAGTAGTTGGGGCCCCCAGTAACAAGACTTTTGTGGGTGGTCAGTAGTGGTCACTGGGACGGTTCGACTCAAGCCCCGCGCTTGGAGCCTTTTCTCCTAACTGTTACAGAACTGAATGTTGTCCTAGGCCCCGCTACAGAAACCCGCCTTATGCCCCGCTACGGACACCCGCGTGTACTTCTAAAGCCGCCCCGATGGGAGGGTGGGTCGGGGCTTTAGGCAGCCGCTTAGTTTGCCTATACGGCGCTGTTTCGTTGAGATGATTTACTCACTGGTCAACCAACCTGCGGTAGGAGTGGGGGGGGAGGGGGGGTGTCTATAGGGAAGATACCACTTCACCACCACATAGTCCGACGAATGGGATAAAATAGTTGTTGTGGCTTTTGGTTGTCTCCACACGTCATACCATATATATGTGTGCGTGTGTGTGTATTGAGAGAGAGATCGGGACGCTTGTCTCACACACATATTGTGTGAGTGTGTATGTGTACACATATGTGTGTGAGTGTGTATGTGTACACATATTGTGTGAGTGTGTATGTGTACACATATGTGTGAGTGTGTATGTGTACACATATTGTGTGTGTATGTGTACATATATAACCATTGGTACAGCAGCACGTCACTCATGCCCTGGCCACATGATCCTCTGACCCTTGTTTCAATATTTAAATGGGCTCCGTGCCGCGGTCCCATTGCATTCCATTTCGCGGCCCTTACCGTTGTGGGTTTAAAATGAACATTCAGTGACCACGTTGTTCACATGTACCCTTCCTCCAGTGGCCATCAGGGGTGTGGAGGGGGGGGCACGGAGAGTCATTGTGTTGACATCGAGAGTTCCCCAATTGGAGAAGGGGGGTGGTGTTCGGCGCCCCATCTCAGTGGTGTTGATTTCTGCATGTGATGCACGTTATATATATATAAAACTAAACCATGTTATCAGGTATTCGTTTCACAAAGTTGTATTAGTATGGCGATGTCATGGGAATACTCCACCAACGTGTATCCCCCCCCCCCCACAAAACACACTTTATATTTGAACGCTTGCTGTGTTCGAACTGGATCTGTTTGTAGTTTGATTGACAAGATATCATCACATCGGGATGAACGCGGCTACACATTAATTAATGTTAATAAAATATTAATAACAACTACTACCGGCGCAGTGTGCCGTTGAACATTTCTGGTTCACTCTGCCCGTTAGAATATCAACACACCAAAGAATCACGCTGTCAATTATAAAAGTTTGTGTGTGTAGCCAGCTTTTTAACCCTATCAGGTAGAGGGCATATAACTCTTCTTTGGCAGTGCACGGGAAGATAATCAGATTACCTCCCCTCCTGTCACGTTCCCTCTACTGTACCCATGAATTGTGCTGTTACAGCACGCCTGTCCTGTGCCCGGGGGGCGTCGAACTGAAGGCAATGCAAGTGTAATAATTCATCTGAAAATTCGCCGAATATAATGATTTGTTTGGCGTCTGCCCTTCGCTCCATCTACCTCTCTCTATATATATATATATTCACACATGTTCTACAGTGAAAGAATGAAATTTTTGTAAATTGAAAACTGTCCAGATTTTATCTGTTTTTACCCATGTGTCGTCCACTCGGTAGTGTAGCGCCCCCCCAGCCCAACCCCATCTCTCTCGATAGACCAGAGGTTTTCAACCTGTGGTCCGCGGACCCCTAGGGGTCCGTGGAGAGCTTCAAAGGGTCCGTGGGCAAGTCAAGGAAAGTAGTGATTTTTCTTGTATAAAGTACTACTTCGTTTGGTTGATTGGTTAGCTTTTAGCTTAACAAAAAATACTAGCTATGTCAATGTTTCTCAGGCACAGACAACAATGTGTAGAATTGAAAACTTAGCTGGTATTTCCATATATTTTCGTCTGAAGTCTGAACTAGATGCGCATACTACACATACTTGTGCAGTGATAATTTTTTGAGTCATGTCATCTTGGCAATAATTCTTACTTACTGAGCCTAGATGTAAATCTAAGTCTAGATTGGCCTAGAATTCTTAGACAAAAGTTTTTGATATCAAATTGCTGGTATACACTTCGCATGTTAATTTTAAATGACACCCACAAATTGTTTTTGTTGGAAGTAGATTTTTCGTAAATTTTTAATACAAAAATAGGCCAGAACGATAATAGGGTCTCAACGCATCGTTAAAACGGTCGAAATTCTAGCGGTGAACCTATTATGTTGTTCTGTTGTTATGTGACTTGTTTATGTGACAAATACTTTTTTAAAATGTTGGTAAACAATTCAAAATATTGGATAAGATTTGTATTTGTTTTATCATAGTAGTCGATTTAATTTTAAGATGTGAGTTTTCATCATCAGAATGTGAAATATTTTTACAGATTGTTACCTCCTCTAACCCTCTCTAATCTGAAACTTTGTCTCTAATTTTTTTCCTTGAGATCTGAGTCAACGGGACTAAACTGTTGTTAATCATTTGTTTATCAATATTTGTCTAAACAAAACTGTCCACGGCTAGTAGCATTGAGAAATTTGTGAAGAGGAAAACTGACTAGAAACTGGAAGATTCTGATGATCAAGCAGCCAAAGACGAACGAAAAAGAATACGGCGCAAGAATAATCCAGAACATATACCATTCTGACTTAACCGCAGTGGGGACCAAAAGCTGATCAACTATTTTTTTCACGTTTTTCCTGTAACTTAGGCTAGGCTTACCGTTTAGCAAAATTTAAGTAGATTGCATCCGCAAACTTAATAAGACATATTCTGGCCCAACGTGAGGTACGAAAAGTGGATGCCAGGGCGTCTGGGGCTATGGGGGTCCGCCACCCGAGCTTAGATTGTCTGAGGGGTCCGCAGCATAAAAAGGTTGAAAACCTCTGCGATAGACCATTCTCGAGTTATTCTTTTTTGAGTGCTTCTTGTGGTTTGCCCAATAATAGCATTTGAGGGGTTCTAGGCAAAATGTACCGTTATTACACAACAAGCAATTAAGCCTGTTCCATTCTGGACAAGGACGTGTTAGCGCATTTTCGTGTTATGTAATCAGTACGTTTGTTAGCTTTCAGTAAATATTTGTAAATTTTGGAAATGTTTATAAATTCAATTGTGTAATGCATATATCTGTAAAAAAAATATTATAAAGGCGTTTCTTTATATTTGAAAAAAAATTATTTTCTCTTAAATCTAACTACAAGTGGTTTGTGGTTACTGAAATAGGACTCATAATTGAAAACATTCGAAATTGTAAGTCAATTTAATCGTCAAAGAAACGCTCCGTCAATTGTTGCATGGCTCTGATACTTTCAATTAAACTCAGAATTTCCACAAACTTACTATTTCACTTTTGATGAGTTTCTTTAATAAATCTTGGTGAAACTATGTGCTGCAGTATTTGGCACCAAATGAATGGATTATTGAACCTACAAGGTGTATATATAATATATAAGCCCCTTAGGAGCCCTGACCAAGCCCGGCCCTCAGAGGTCCCTATACATGCGAATGGACTTTTGATGTACACTTGGCAGGCCAAGACCTACAAAAATGATATATGCCATACATCATGGGTCTAGAACTTATGGTTGTTGAGATATAAGGACATAGGCGCTCTTTATTAATATAGCTTATATAGCAAAAAACGGTACTAAGCACCCCCTTCACGGCCCTCAGAGGTCAGATCGCGGAGAAATGGAAAAAAAGTCATTTCTTGGCAGGCCAAGACCTACAAAATGATTCTATACATCATGGGTCTGGACTTTATGGTTGTTGAGATCTAGGGTGATGACAGACAGACAAAACGGGGACAATATAGCATTTTTTAGAAAATGCTCTAAAAAGTACTTCTATTTGCAAAGCTGCAATTTTAGAGCATTTTCGAAAAAAAAAATGCTCTATTATCCCCGTTTTGTCTGTCTGTCTAGATCTCAACAATATAAGTCCTAGACCCATGATGTATATATCATTTTGTAGGTCTTGGCCCACTGCCCATGTGTGCAGCAAAAGTTCATTTTGCAGATCTGACCCTCTGAGGCCCGAAAGCAAAGGGGCTTATAAAGTACCGTTTTTTTACTATATAAGCTATATTAACAATGGAGCGCCCTATATCTCAGCAACCATAAGTCCTAGACCCATGATGTATATATATCATTTTGTAGGTCATGGCCTGCCATGTGTACATCAAAAGTTCATTTCGCGATAGGACCTCTGAGGGCTTCGGATGCTCAGAAGGGCTTATATATTATATATATAGCCCCATTCTACACCTTGTACGTTCAATAACCCATTCATTTGGTGAGAAATACTGTAGTTTCACCAAGATTTATTAAAAAACTCATCAAATGAAATAGTAAGCTTGTGTTCTGAGTTTAATTGAAAGTATCAGAGCTGTGCAACAATTGACGGAGTTTTCGGACGATTAAATGACTACAATTTCGAATGTTTTCAATTATGAGTCCTATTTCAGTAACCACAAACCACTTGTTGTTAGATTTAAGAGAAAATAATTTTTTTTCAAATATAAAGAAACGTCTTTATAATATTTTTTTTTACAGATATATGCATTACACAATTGAATTTATAAATATTTCCAAAATTTACAAATATTTACTGAAAGCTAACAAACGTACTGATACATAACATGAAAATGCGCTAACACGTCCTGTGTCCAGAATGGAACAGGCTTAATTGCTTGTTTTTAAATTCACACTTAATTCATTTTTAAAGCAGGCACGTTTAATAAAAAAGAAATATATTATACTAGCTGTACCCTGCAAAAACCTTTGCCATAGAGTTATATCCCCTCAGGCTTGATCAGTAGGCTAGGTTATTTTTTGATTTCGGGCAGATCCGATTTTTCTTGATTGTATTTTAAACTGGAATACTGTTATATTATATCTTTACTTTTGATTTAACGCAGAACTCAAATCGCTATTATATATAATTTTTTTCTCTCTCTGCGTTGACAAGAAAAATGAGCACCGGGAAAAAAATGTGAAACAAAACTTTGTAACTGGCAACATAATAATCCAAGTACGCTATAATTAGGTCAATCTAAATTTAGTTAAAGGTTGTTTTTTTCCCACTTGTTCCCACTGAAAGTAACAGAAAGAGAATAATATTTTCTTCAGAAACACGTTGCGACCGTTCATTTCCTGAAAGGTGTGATTGCAAGACAGCTGCCAAGTTAAAATTGTCCTATTTAGAATGTTGGCAAGAGTTAGAAAACAAAATGAGAGATCCGGGTGAGAGGGGGGGGGTCGGGTTACATGCAGTCGGCGGTCCCGGGGTCACAGTGCAAATACCAAAATATATGAACACACACGTTTTGTACGCAGTGTACAATAAAGGTATGAATACACCAAGATGAAATTCCGGTATCTAAGGGCATTGCCGCAGATTCCGTCTCTGTTTCGCTGCAATGATATTCTAATGAGAACATGTACACCAGGCAGGAATTCCGTTGCGGAACAGCGAAAGTTTTCAGTTTAGCTGCTTGCAGAGTTTTTTCCGGAGAGCTACATTTTCCGTCATGATAAACAAACAAAATGGCTGCTTAGAAAGCAGACGATTCGAATAGAAAAAATGATTCACATTAGTGTATATTCATTTAAAACAACAACAAAAAAAGTGAATTTTGACAGAAAAACATGAATTACTATAAGTTTTGGCCGGCAACAGTCTTTGTATATGAATTTCTGAAAGGAAAATATACATCGTCTATTATCTACATATTCTACAAATAATTCTCTTTCGATCGAAGCGCTGTCTGAAAAAACATAAATGCTATTAAATAAATGTTTGGCTGATCATTAAAACAAACAAAAAAATGAACGGATACAAATCGAATAAAAAGTTTGCAAAAAAAAAATGTTTTCCATTTCCAGTTAGACAATTTATTTGTAATAATAGCAAAAAGGCGCACGGGATGCAGTATTTTCTGCTTTTCAAAGTATCGTTTTTTTTCACTAGCAGGAAAAAGTGCAAAGTAATCATTAAAAAATCTTGTTTCCGGTGAGTTTTTCGGCGCTCACCGTTTCGTCCCAGTGTATCTACAAGAGTTTCGCTAAGTTGAGACTTCCGCTGCTGAAGGTTCTGCGCGAAAGTGTTTGATCTTGGTGGATTCAGAACTTAACACGTTTGTATACGCAGTGTATATTTTAACACGTTTTTTTGGTGCCATATGTGTGCGTGTGTGTCAGATTTAACGTTTCTCACTGTTTGCTTTTTTTTTTTATTTAGAAACATTTTTTTTTTTTTTTTTTGTTAATAAGGACTACTTTTTTTTTTTGTTGAATGGTGGAGTTGGCAGGTCCTAGAGTTCACTGGGTTCATTAGTGTCTTACTTGTGAGTCTTTGGGAATTTATACTGGAGTGACAGTCTCTCTCTTCACTCTCTCCCCCTCTCTCCCCCCTCTCCCCCCTCTCCCCTATCTCCCCCTTCATTCCTTTTAATGTCTGCCTGTCTTGAGTGGTGTATATATAGGTACTAGAAGCTGTGCACTCCCCCCACACACACACACACACACTCCCCCTCCTGCTTACTGTAGTCAAGAAATAGTTTTAACTCCCTTTCTTATTATCTAAATGTAACTGGCAATTTATGGTATTTCTTGAACTACTCTATAAAGTTCACTGAACCTGACTTGGAAAGGATTTTTTTATCCATGGGCATTTTAGCTTCTAAGAGTTTATACTGTAAGAAGAAAAAACGATATTTTCTAGGGCCAAAGTCTAGTATGTATCAGTTTACAATAAAGAATATATTTACTAGCCATCTTAATATTCTTCTTGGGCTCAGTATTTTAAGATTTTTAAACAAATCTTTACCTGAAGATATATATATATATATTAGTGCATTCTGTTTATCTTGGGCAGATCTGACTGTTTTATTTTAAATGTAAAGTATTTTTCATAAAAATATGTTCTGAATTAAAGAAATATATTCGCATTTTAAAAAAAAATAAAGCTTCATTTTGTTTGTTTTTTTAACATTTCCATTTTTATGTCAATGTTCCTGCCCAGATTCTCGTACAGATAAGAGAATAATCAAATAGGACAGATACTTTCCAAAACATGTATTATAAAGTAACTAGAATGAATTGTCTACATTTAATTGATTTCTTTGTACCATGTGAGTCCATTCTCAGCGATTCCAAATTTTTTATCTACTTCCAAATCGGTCATTGGCCTGTATTTTTTTTGGCCAGTTTGTTATTCAAATTTTGAAAAGGGCATTGGTTTTTTTAATAAACTGTTTGCTCATATTTACTTATTTATGTTTTGTATTTCAGCACTTCAATCATTTCCTGTCTGGCCAGTCAGATAAAGGATTATTAGGAGAGCAAAAAAAGCTGAATGAATACCTTGAGGGTCAAGACACAAAGTTTTTAGTGGATAATGTTTTGTCATTCGCTGATTGTCACCTGTTGCCCAGGCTACAGCACATAAGAGTAGCAGGAAAGGTAGGCGATGATAAGTAACAGACTACTCACCCATGGACTGGGTGTGTTGGTGCCGCTTTGTCATAATTCTCAGAGACAAATTTCAGCCTTTTAAATGTTTATTTTCATATATAAATACAAATATTTGTAAAATACATCTAGCTAACAGTGTATTTATATATATAACATATGTAAAGGCCTAAATATATATATAAGATTACACTAACTATATTCAAATCATTTCAATACCATAAAATAGGTGTGTCTGTTATTGTGACAATTTCCAGCATTTGTCTCGCCTTGTCCCTGCAATTACTTGTAGTATCTGAGCGTTTGTTTTTAAATAGACCTCTTAGAAGTATGAAACATAACTTGACAGGAAGTGTCAGTTACATAAAGCAACAGTAAAGATTTCCTTATTAAGCCTGTACGGACCATTGGGTTCACCTGTTTCACTAGCCATTGCTACCCAGTGGGATCATGTGTCTTAATACAATGTCCAGGCACCTTTACTTTCCCAAACAAATGTCTAGTTGTCCCGTTTTGTCTGTCTTTCATGTCTGTCTGTCTGTCCGTCATCACCCTAGATCTCAACAACCATAAGTCCTAGACCCATGATGTATTTATCATTTTGTAGGTCTTGGCCTGCCAAGAAAACACTTTGGTCCATTTCACGATCTGACCTCTGAGGGCCGAAAAAGGGGCGTATTAAGTACCGTTTTTTTACTATATAAGCTATATTAACAAAGGAGCGCCCTATATCTAGGCAACCATAAGTCCTAGACCCATGATGTATATATCATTTTGTAGGTCTTGGTCTAGTATAGGTTTTTAAGCAGGTTGGCGACATTGATAGGATCCAATAAATGCAAAAAGTCCCTGAAAGCAATCCCAGTTGGGGCAATTTAGGGCTCTCTGCTAAACTGCCATTCTATCCTTACATCAGTTATGTAAACACAGTTATGGTTGGCTAACATTATCTCCATTGTTACCAGGAACATAACTTAGTTTCAATAAAGTAGAGCGTTGAATACATTTTGAGTTTTTTTTTTTATACAACTGATCCAGTTTATAGAGAGTTAGGGGGTGGGATTGATTGCTTGAAATGTTTGTATGTTTCATTTCCCTCCCCACACTCTGAAGCTTTGGAAGCTATATGTCTTCATTTTACATCTCTTTGGTTTTTTGTGATCATTTTACCGTTTACCTGATGTCTTTTTCCCCAATAGTGTACTCTTTCTATAAACAGGCTTATCGTGACTTTGATATCCCCCAAAGAGTTCATCTATGTTTGGAGTTCACCTGAAGAATGCCTATGAGCAAGATTCCTTCAAGTCCACAATGCCCTCGGATCAGGACATCATTGTGCACTATGAAAAGAAAGTCAGTGGCCCGCCAAAGAAAAAGAGCAGCCAAGCCCACACTCCAGAAGTTCACATACACCACAGATATTCCTGAGGATATTTTGGCAAAAGTGATTGGTGGCGACCCACCATCTCAAGAGGTAAAACCATGTGTAGGATAATAACTTTCCGTTTTTTGTTTTAGCACTGCGTAACAGTCAAATTCAAACTGAAATAAAATAACCCAATGATTTTTTTATAACGATTACCAAGATTACTTTTAAAAACTCAGCAGATTTTTTTATAAATTGGTTTCGCCTTTTTATATAATATTTAATTAATGAATACAAAGGAGTTCAACTTATTTATTTTATTTTTAAAAAAAGGTTGCTTACTCAAGTGTTTTTTTTTGTTTTAGATTTTAACTTACACACATTTTTAATATATTTTTAATATCGCTTTGGCAAAAGTTATATTCAGTCTTCCCTCAGTTTTCGCATTGGATTGGTTTCAGACTCTATAGTGCTGGGTGATTTCCCGCAATGTAGTGTTCTTTATTTATAAAAGTTAAAAACATGCCAACACATTTCTAAATTCTGTTTTAGACTTTATTAGAAGCTCTAGACATACAATAACATTGTATAACACCATAGTGCTTTTATTGCTTAATATATTGAACTAAAATAGAGGAAAAAGACATATTAGATTTAAAAGGATCCAATTTATCTATAATACAGAAAAATTATTTATAATGCTATATATGCTATATGTAACTATGATAAGTTGAAGCACGAGCGGTGAGGGAAGACTGTATCTCTATTACTGATTATGCCCCTTTGTTAAAATGATTATAGATGGGACACTCCAAAGTGCTTTACACAATAGGTGTGTGAATAGGTTGAGGATATTAGTTTGATGGGAGGGTATCTTGCATTAGATTATTGGTGTGCTACTCATGAAATGGTATTTTTAAAAAAAAAAGTAGTGTTGCTTCTAACACCACCTGAAAGCAGTGGAATGGCTTTCTATAACTAAGTTTTATAATTTGCTTTTTACATGTTAGACAAATGTGGAATTTTTGTGTGTATATACTTTACTTTTTCAGAGCTAATGCACTTACAAGGTAAAATTTTGATTTCAGCAGATAGTATGTAATGAGTTACAGATACGTTGTATGCATTGCATATTGTACTAGGGTCATGGTTCTTTATGCTGCTTTTCTTTTATTTATTTTTTTTTCCTCTCCTTTTTAAAAAAAAAAAATTTTACTTCATTGTTACGTCAGCAAAGTCTGGATAACCACAACTAGTGTTGAAATATTCATATTACATTAGATCCTCATTATGTGGTGTTGTTTTTGTTTATGTGTGGTTGTTGTTTTTAATAAGCATAAAAGTTTGTATCCGTATCATGGATGGTACCAGTACGTATCATGGATGGTACACGTATCATGGATGGTACACGTATCATGGATGGTACACGTATCATGGATGGCACACGTATCATGGATGGCACACGTATCATGGATGATACACGTATCGTGGATGATATCCACGTATCATGGATGATAGCAGTATCATGGATGATACAAGACAATTGTAATCAGTGATTCTCAACTGAAGTGATGCTCCACTCTGGTCTTCTGTTTGTATAGCACTGTGTGTGTCTAGTACTTGAGTGTTTTACCATGAATTTGCTGTACACCTCTGTGTACATTAAATGGGTGTCATAGTACTACATGTGAGAAACACTGATCTCAAACCACCTTGTATACCTCATCTTTAAAGCTGCATAATGACATCTCTGTATAACTGTACATAGGTTCATAAATGACATCTCTGTATAACTGTACATAGGTTCATAAATGACATCTATGTAGCTGCAAGCAAATAAGTTTTAAATAGAAAACTCTGTACACTTGCAAATAGGTTGACAAATGAGATCTCTGCAGCTGCAAATAAGTCTGTAAAGGACAACTCTGTAGAGCTGCAAATAGGTCTTAAAGTTACTGTCCACTCCCTCGGGTGGCCGAGTGATGTAGATACTCGACTGCTAACCTGAGAGTATGGGTTCAATCCTCGGTGAGGCCCTTGAAATTTTTCCAGGTGTAATTTGGTGCAAAGTCGTCCCACAAGTCCACCCAGCTTTAAATGGGTACCTAACTTTAAGTTGGGGAAGTAAAGTCGGCTGGGCGTTGTGCTAACCACACAATCTTCATATGCCGAGGTTATAGAAACAGATGAATTCTACACTTCATCTGCCCCGATGGCCCGCTAGGGTTAAGGGAACTTTACTTACTTACTTACTTTACTCTCAATATATAGCATTATACATGTAATAGGCTAACCACATTGTTCAAAAACTTTATCACCTTACAGGCCACTTAAAGAATTTACCTAAAACACAGTCGGCCACAGCTATTTTTAGGTTAAAAGAATTTTTTTATATATAAAACCTGATTGACAGAATAGTAAAGTTTATTATGACAGAATAGTAAAGTTAATTATGACTGAATAGTAAAATTTATTATGACAGAGTAGTAAAGTTTATTATGACAGAGTAGTAAAGTTTATTATGACAGAATAGTAAAGTTAATTATGACAGAATAGTTAAGTTTATTATGACAGAATAGTCAAGTTAATTCCATAGAGCTTTTCAGCAGACACATGCAGTTGAAAATTCTACTTTTTGTGGAACTCCAGCTTATCAGTACTGTCGGGCATATGTACTAGACCCTCTAAGTAGAAGGTTTAAGGCAAGATCTCTGGTGGTTCTCTGGTTGTGTGAGCATGGTCTGTTGGCTGCACGCATGTCCAGTCATCTGCCTGTGCCTCGTACTTGGCTGTAGTGTGGGGAGAAAAAAGAAGGGAACTTTAAAAAAGTGGTAGATAGAATCATCCTGGGGGAAACTTTAATAACAGCCAGTTCAGGCTGATTACAGGATAGGTATTCTATCCTGTTAATTAATGTAAGACTAGGTATTCTATCCTGTTAATTAATGTAAGACTTGAATGATATGGTACTTGTGTGTGATGATGAAATTGTAGAATGTAATGGGTGATTTAATCTCACCACCTCTCAGCTGACCTTTTTCTTGGTGTCATCAGTTGAATCTGTTCTCTAACATTTCTCATTGCATGAAATTTATTTACTAACATTTTCATACTTGAGGTCATTTTTTTTCCATCACTGATGCATCTTTTTAAATCCTGATAACTTTTAACTGGTACGCAACATTTAAAGTTACCATTTGACAAAATATCTTAACAATCTCAGGATTTAACTTTAGAGGTATTTACAGCTTCACTTGTTAAAAATTATCATCTTTAAAGTATTCCGGCAAGGCAAATATTTATCTTCTTGAATAACTGCTGTGCATTTGTAATTTTCAAAAATAAACTCAACAATTAAAATATAATTGAAAGTTTGTACTAATTTAAATATAATTGAAAGTTGTACTATATTTAAATATAATTGAAAGTTTGTACTACATTAAAATATAATTGTAAGTTTGTACTACATTTAAATATAATTGTAAGTTGTACTACATTTAAATATAATTGAAAGTTTGTACTACATTAAAATATAATTGTAAGTTTGTACTACATTTAAATATAATTGAAAGTTGTACTACATTTAAATATAATTGAAAGTTTGTACTACATTTAAATATAATTGTAAGTTTGTACTACATTTAAATATAATTGTAAGTTTGTACTACATTTAAATATAATTGTAAGTTTGTACTACATTTAAATATAATTGAAAGTTGTACTACAAAATGTTGAGCCTCAGCCATCCCATACTGATATATGGTCAAGTAGCGTTATTCAAACTTAAAAATATTGCAGCGACATACTCTTCTTACTAAGATAAATTTATGTTCATTTTATATATATATCTATATATATAATGTCTCATTATGGCTTTATCATATTTATCAGACTGTGGTTATCCAGAAACATCCTTTTTGACAAGCTTTTCAGATAATTTGTATCCATTTCCCATGTGTTGGTTGATTAAATAATATCCTCCACCCTGGCAAGTGATCTGCCTGTGTTGTTAAATAAAACTGGCAGGTCATGACTTTCTTGTATTTACATGTTTAAAACCGAAAATGTTAGAGGATAATTGATCTTTAATTTCTAAAGTCAACATGAGAAATACATCTGAAGATGATTTTTTTAAAATTGTAATTGTTATGAAACATTATTCTTTTTAATAAATGCATAAAAGGGCAAATCTGAAATTATTTTAATTGCGATATGCTATTTGTCAGGGGCGTTCATTCATCAGCGTTGTTTAAATGACGAGTCTAATAATTGTTTGAAAAGCTTCTCAAGTCCTTCCTTTCTGTTGATTATTGATTTATCAGTTGTATTCCCCCTTAAAGTTTAAACAATTATCAGTTAACCAATCCATCAATGATACCAGAAGTTACTCCTGTATTAGTTGAAACTACATGGACATGAAAAAAAATGTCTCAGTCATGCCAAGTTGTGGTTCTTAGTTTGTTTTTACGCATTATGGTTTATTTTATTGGTTTTTATTCTTTTTTTTTTTGGGTTTTTTTTTTTTTTTTTTAAATATATTTAAAATTGCCTTCTGATTCAATGAATAATTTTATAATTTTTTTTGTTCAAGCATGTATAGAAGTATGTTGTTTTTATCTGGACATTTTGTTTGTTTGTTAGTGTTGTAGATTGCATGTAGATTTTTAATGAAGTATTTCCTGCGTCAACATCATGGGGGGGGGGGGGAAGCAACTTTTAGATTTAAACTCTGCATAAATTTATCATTTTCAAGTGATATTAATATAATGTGATAATAGTTTTTTTTTAACCAACATTATATATTAATTTAGTCAGTACATTTTGTACACATGCTATTTTTTATGTTTTTATAGCCAATTTATTGGGCTACATTTTGTCTATATTAAGCATTACATTTAAAAAATAACTTAGTTTTTTTTGTCTATTATTAGGGTAAGTATTTCAATATTAGTTGGGGGTCATGTACGACATTCAGGTTTTGCTTTATTTTTTATTTTTTTTCCCTTTTATTTATGTAAAACTGCCACCTTTGTACCATTTCTTCCTACCTTTGACCTGTTCCTTATGAGGCGAATCAATAATCGCAGTAATAAATAGTACGAGTGATTCTGTGTGAACACTGTCAAAAATGCAATGGATCGTCAAAAAGTTCATAATATTATTGAGTACATTATTGATGGTTGTCGATGTAGCAGTTGACCTATAGCAGAAAGCGGTGTTAAAGTTAATGATTACTTACATATACAGTCCAGCACTTTATTCATTGCTACTATTTATAATTATTCAATGTTTTTCCCCTTGCAAAATCCAAAGCTAGTGAAAACATTTTATTTTTAGGGTGCATGTCTTTTAAATTAGCTTTTTAATGTTTCAAATGCCATAGTTGATTAGAACTTACTTTGCATTACTAATAACAAAATTGCTTACATAATATTAAAAAAAAACAAAAAAACTTTTTTTTGTATAGTCCTATTTATTCCTTAACTAGCAATAAATAAATTGTAGCAGTATGGGAAAGAAAAAGTTCATATGTATTTATTTTTTTAAATGATAATATCTCTTGAGCAGGTGGAGGAGGAAGATTCAGCATCACCATTGCCAGAACCAGAGCAAACGTATGAGCAGGAAGCGGAGCAGGAAAACTTCCCTCCGCCCCCATCAGAAGAGCCTGCCCTGGACCCTGACTTTGGTGCTGCTGAGCCTGGAACTGCTGGGTTGGAACAAGGCCAGGAGGAAGAGGAGGAGCTGCCAGCTCCCAATGGAATATCTGAAGACAATGGTGAACAAGAAACAACAGGGGAATGAGAAATTTTCAATTTTTAGTCTACAAAAAGAAATTTTAGCAAGGGATTTTTAATAGAGCCTATATTTTTTGTTAGTATTTGAGTTAACTTCATTTTGGTAGAATTTCAACTGTGTTTTAATTAATACCTCCGATTAAGCTCTTATTGTAAAATTTCAATAATTTTGTGATAGGTTGTAATAAATACCGGTAAAATAGAAAAAGTTAGTCTATGAAAAATGTTTCCAACTTTTGAAGAGTGGACATGTATTTGTGGTACTATATCAGTGGTATGTTATTTAAAAAACTTTCTATGTAAAATGTTCATGGTTAATGAATCAATTGTTGTTGCCATTGTTATTGAATCATTGCCAATGGAATGTATGTAACTGTTTTTTTTTCTCTCTCCCGCCACCAAAAATTTCATTATTTTTATTTACTCAGAAATCAACTCTTATTGTTCTGACCTACATTATAGCCATTGGGTTCCGGCCTGTCAGTCTTTCCCTCTGTTAGTTTGTCATGTAGTGTTGTTTTTTTTTACAGAATTTCACACAGTGTCTGTTAAATATAAAATAATCTAAAAAATATTTACCAGCTGCTTGCATTACCTCGACGCAGCTCTCCACCAATCTTTCCATCTATCCTTACCTTTTAGAAAATAAATGTATTTCTTATAGCTGAAATTTGTTTTGCAAACTCCACCATCGTCCCTTACCAATACCTTTATGAAACACTTCATACTGTGGATTACTTAGTTTATTATTGTTTAAACATTTTTTTTAAATAGTTTTTTTTTTTGTAGCATTACGTGTTGATCTTATGTGCAGGATTTTTTGATAACTAGTCACATTTTGTAGATGTTTGCATAGGTAACCCAACCCTCTCCAATGCTCCCATTTTTTTTTCCTAGCTCTGGCGTTATGAAGCCAAGTCCCAGCTATTTTTTTTTTTTTTTATTATTGTTTGGATGCCCATATTTTGCTGTTCATGTTTTTTATATACAGTATATTTGTTCTTTGGGACCTAAATATTCTACATTTTGTGCTCACTTATAAAAACAGTTTTTGTATATGGATCGAAACAAGGAAAAAAAAAAAATTTTTTTGTATATAATTTATTTTTATTTATGTATTATTTGATTTTTTTTTTTTTAAGACCAGTTATAACAGAATTAAAAAAAAAAAAAAGAATTATTTCGACTTGATTAAAACATGTTTTTATAATCTTTTATATGAGAAGTTAAAAATGTTACGCTAAGAAAATTGTTTCCAAAAACTGTTGTTACGGAATTCTCCATCAAAATGATCATTGCCAGGGTTGTACAGTATGAACTTGGAAAATTTTTTAAAATTCAAATGTCTTTTTACTTATTTGAAACATTTTTTTTGTTACATTAAAGGAACAGATTTGAGAGTGCACTTATTTTTCCTGGCAGAGAGGTGGGCATAAGTGTAAGTCTGATGCTGAATCTTGCAATATAAATGTTGTCGACAGCATCCATTTTTAAATGGGTGCTGGTATCACTTTTCCCTTGGAATTTTTGTTTTCATATGCATCACGCAACCTAAATGGATTTTTTTTTTTCACCTGGGAAAAGAAAAATATGATAATAAACTCTGTTTACCCATCATGCATATTCATATTTCTATCTTTAGCTGGTGTGATTGTTTAAGAACTCTTCAAGCTGCTCTCGCAATGAAGCAAATGCCTTTATTTTATTTTTTCCATTTTGTTTTACATAAGCAATGTATTTGAGGCTAATTTTATTCCCTGTGTATGAGTGGTTAAATCTTTCACAAAGGAAACCAAATGCATTAAATATTGGCTTTTTTTTTTTTCTCCTCTCTGGTACTATTCATCATCAGTTTTACATGAAGCTTCAGCAGTAGGGTACAGAACACGATGATTGATGTTTTTATTTTGTTCGCTTACTTCCATCATGTCCATCTGAACCAGTGTGTAACATTTGTCTCCCTTTAAGAATGAGATATGTTACTGCTGTACCTTCTGACAGGACACTATTACTTGACGCCCACCAACAACTAAGGGTACACAATGCCCATGAAGGACATCAGTGAGTGGAGACACTGGGAAGGCCGGGGGGGGGTCTGATCTGTTACCAGCAAAGAGGCAGTCTGTCCCGGTTCATTGCCAATACTTCTTAATCTTAAAGTCAGCAGAATGTTGACGGTTTAGCTCTTTTTTTTTTTTTTACTAGTCCAGAGATTTCCAAAGTAAAGTTTATTGCTGAAATGTTACCTATAAATTAAAATACCTAGCCTTCAGAAGCTACATTTTTTTCACTCTGCTTGTCATCTGGAATAATATGAAAAATGCCAAAGGAAAAAGTAATTTAAAATATCGTAGTTACATTTCTGATTTTTTTTTTATTTATTAAGGGCTTAATCTTATTTCCAGTTGTATATAACTCTGCGTGTCCATCATCATCCTGGAATATCTGATTGATTTTTTTTTTTCCCGTTTGTCCTGCTGTCGAAAAACAGCTTATTCATAATTTTTTTATATAAATATATTTATACATGAAATAAATATATATATATTAGATCATAACATGTTTACAACATAATTTTCAATTTCTTTAGGGAAAAATTCATTGAATGACTGATAAGAGACATGTTTTTATTTTTCTTTCTATTTTGTGATTTATTTTTTTAACTACTTCAAAATACATCTGGGAAGTGGAAGTAATTAGATCAATAAAACTCAGAAGCTGTATAATCTATCTTGTATAACCACAGAAGCTTCATCAATAAATACTCTTTATTTAGCAATAAAATGACTTGAATTTGTTTATTTTTAACTGCTGCTAGTGCTAGTACTAGGATTTTAATAAAGGCAAAGAGAAAGTTCACAAACAAAATAAATTATGAGATGAACATAGGTAAGTGAAGTTATTTATTCCTCATCACATCAGACAGTGGTACACTTGAAGTGCAGATTAAACTTGTTTTAACAATAATCCATAGGTAATATAGCATTCACACAAAAATATATTATTTTACATCCCTTGCCCTCATGGAGAATAATGGTACACTTTGCTTGTTTCTGTCACATGCCTTTTTCTTTAAAATAATCAGCTGGAAGAAAACAAAAAATCAGATAAATATATTTATCAAGTAACCATGTGGAAAAAAATGCAACAAATGTACCATGTTACAGCATTAAACAAAAATTTTCTATATAGAGGTATTTCTTTTTGGTTTAACTTCTGTGGCACATTAACTGATTAATTCACTGTTTTAATTAACTTGTATGGAGAAAAAATTCTGAGACTATTTTGAATAAAAAATTTAAGACTTCTGGGTCCATTCATTACAATTACACTGGGGAAATATTTTTTAGCCCATTAACTTTTTTTTTTTAATCTGGAAATGGGGCAAAATGCTTAGCAGTGAGTAGAACAGTCAAGAAATCCTGCAGGGATTATTTTCTACTCCATGTTTGTTTCCATTTATTAAATACACTAGCTGTACCCTGCAAAACCTTTGCAGAGAGCTATATCCCCTTTGGCCTGATCGGTAGGATAGGTTTATTTTTTTCGGTTTTAATGATTGTATTTCAAACTGGAATACTGTTGTATTAATTCTTTTACTTTTGATTTAACGCAGAACCCACACCGCTATTATTTATATACATTGAGTAAATAACCAATCCATTTCTTCATCAGTGACAGTTTTTATTTTTTAATTAAAAATGATGCACAAAACTTTAAACAAATGTGCCTTGGCCAAAAATCACACTCACAACCGTGGGGCAAAAAATGAGTTCTTAAATTTGGCCGGAAGGATTTATGTAAAATTTAAAAAAAAAAACATTTCCATGTACAGGTCGTGAATGAGCGGAACAGGGTGTGGGCTGGACAAATGGCCCTGTACCGGCCTTATTAGGCATGTGGGCAATAGTTTGACTACTTCTTCTTAAATACCCGTAACATCAAAATACATTAAAAATAGGTGATATTGCTGCATATTATATAATATGTAAATGGGGGGAGGGGGAACAAAGTAAAAACAAAGCACTAGTCAATGTAAGTTTTGACTTTACCTAACTTCCTCCACAGCTTCAATGACACACTGGGGTACATGGTCTCAGTGTAAGTGGTGATGATCATCAGGGTCACAGTTTTTCACTAATATGGGAGGAAACCCTTTTGTTCTGCAATGCAAAAAAGTACATCAGTAGATCACAGGAACTTTAAAAAATGTATGTTTGCAGGGCCGCCGCGAGAGGGGGACTTCTTTATGGGGCCCCATCGATTGATCTGAATTTTTTTTTTTTTTTGCTGTTTCATTAAAAGTAAATTGGTGGGCAAGTGGATAAAATGTAAACCCACAGGCCCGTTAGCCAGGTCAAAGTAAGCAAGGAGGCACCAATACCAGATGGTAGGGGGGCAATCTTACTTTTCTTTTATTTTTTTCCTTTTTCTTCTTTTTTAAGCGGGGGGGGGGGCACGGTCGTACTCACTCATGCTCAATTTGCTTATAATTTTATATTCAATTAAAAAAAAATTTGAAGAATATCATATGCATTTATCACATAGGACAGCAATATTTTTATAACTTGAAGGTGCAATAAATTAAAAAAAAAATGTGACAGTGGGCGTGTTGCTTGATCACAAATAACTTTTTAATCATGCAAAAATAAATTAAAATATATTCACACCAATGAGTCACCGAGTATTTAAAAGAAAAATCCTTTAATAAAAAAAAAATGGGGAATAACTCAGACCACCGTAAAAAACTAAGAAATAAAAATGTTCCCTTTTATAAAGTCAGATTTTGCAGACTAATTTTTCTACCCCATCACGCCCGGGGGATGGATAAACTGACAAGGCGGTCCCGCACCAGGGCGTACTGAGCTGTTATTGTTATGTTATCACGTTTGATACCCTTACCCCCCCCGGGCGATAAATTCTTGTTATTTATCAACAAAAAAAAATCACTGTTCATTTTAAGGTGAACTTCAGATAAGAATTTAAAACAAACAAAAAATTGACCTTAATAAAAACTGCAATTTTCTTTGTCAACAGGTTTTTTTTTTTACCTCTGTTAAACTTTGATCTAGCGTCAAGTGGTATGCCGTTTACAATATAAACATGGGGTACACTTTATAAGATACTTAACCGGACGTACAGTTTAGGATATACCGTTTGGCAAACAGTTTACAAGATACTCACACATCTGGCATACAGTTTACAAGATACTACACGTTTGGCGTACAGTTTACAAGATGCTCACACATTTGGCGTACATTTTACAAGATACTCACACGTTTGGCGTACAGTTTACAAGATGTTCACACGTTTGGGTTTGGCGTACAGTTTACAAGATACTCACACATTTGGCGTACATTTTAACAAGATACTCACACGTTTGGCGTACAGTTTACAAGATACCACACGTCTGGCGTACAGTTTACAAGATACTCACACGTCTGGCGTACAGTTTAAAGATACTCACACGTTTGGCGTACAGTTTACAAGATACTCACACATTTGGCGTAGATGGAATTTTTATCCGCCCTGACACACTTGAACTGCTTGTCATCGTAAAGCATATTCCTTCTCCCTGGTCTGTGGTGGGTTCTTGAATGCGTCTAATAGAAGGGAGACTTGGTCCGGGTGCCAGCTAGGGGGAGGAAACAATGTCTACTTGATGAAAGGCATTCAAAGTGACAGAGGCTTTAACAATGGTAATTGTTATCTTTATGTAGCTGTCTAAAAGATTTATACTGATGAATACTTCGATTCGACATAAATGTTAGCAGCACACGGTTGACATATGAAACTCCATACAGCACCGTCGCAAAGACCGCTGACAGTCGTATCCACCTGCACCGTCACAGATACAACTAACACTCCCATCCACCTGCACCGTCAGAGTGACAACTAAAAGTAGCCAGTGACAGCTGGCAATCACGCCCACCACACCCTCACAGTGACAGCTGGAGAGTCGTATGCACCTGCACCGTCACAGATACAACTAACACTCCCATCCATATATACCGTCAGAGTGATAATCACGCCCACCTGCACCGTCACAGTGCCAGCTGACACAATTTAAAAAATACAAACACGGAAAATCAGGGCCGAATAATTATCATAAAAGGGTCGGATTTGGTTAAAAAATAAAATGCAGAATTCCGAATTCCCCATAAAGTGTGCTGGCGTTTGTTCTTGTATTAACAGAAAAATCGTGGAGTCAGATACACGCGGGCCAATTTGCTTTAATGGCCAGAGGCTCTAGCTTTAGTAGACTAGTGGGTCATCCGGAACTGCACGAAATGGGCACACACAACACAGACAACATCATGGGTACACACAACGCAGACACAACATCATGGGCACACAATAACGCAGACAACAACATGGGTACACACAACGCAGACAACATCATGGGCACACACAACGCAGACAACAACATGGGCACACACAACGCAGACAACAACATGGGCACACACAACGCAGACAACAACATGGGAACACACAACGCAGACAACAACATGGGCACACAACGCAGACAACAACATGGGCACACACAACGCAGACAACAACATGGGCACACACAACGCAGACACAACAACATGGGCACACAATAACACAGACAAACATCATGGGCACACATAACGCAGACAACAACATGGGCACACAACACAGACAACATCATGGGCACACAACGCAGACACAACATCATGGGCACACACAACGCAGACAACAACATGGGTACCTTGATGCACCGCAACTTTCATCCTCTGATACCACACATAAAACACGACAATGCGCACTCACAGGCAGACACTGAACAGTTTCTAAAACAAGACAATCCATTGAACAATACACAGACACTGAACAGTTTCTAAAACAAGACAATCCATTGAACAATACACAGACACTGAATGTATTCTATAACAAGACAAGCCGTTGAAACAATACAAAGACACTTGACGTATTCTATCACAAGAGATGACGTGGCACAATGATGGTGCCTACCAAAAACAAAAGTGGAACTCACATTGAAGCCCAGTGAGCTGGCCCGTACGCTGGCGTCCTTCCGTCGGATGATGGCACACTGGTGGACGTGGCCGGTGGAGATGAGGGCATCCTGCAGGAGGTTGGACAGCTGGTTCAACTTAACATCCTGTTGGGAGGGATACACCGAAGATGCAACGCATTAAGTCTGGTATGACCTCTTGAGCTATCGACAATATCAAAGCGTTTAACAACAGGAAAAAGGGGGGAAAGGGAGGGGGTGCTTCTGTAGCGCCCTCACTATTTGATTCTGATTCTGATAAGACGCCATACTGTTCGCGGATGAGAAAGGGTAAGTAACTCCCTCCCGCTCTCGACGCCCCTTTACATGCAAAAAGAAATTAGCGCAAGATAACATCATGATAACATTATAACACCATGATAACTGTAACACTATATTTTTTGTATATAATGTTACGTTGTTAAATGTTATGCAGTTTGTTGATCTTAGGTTATGTAGTAGCCGATATTCTCTCTGGTTTTACTTCGAAGATGGTAGCGTTCAGTCTCTTGGCACTCACACACAAACACACCATGAATAAAGCCAAGTTCCACGATTCAATAACATTTATTTAAATAATAGTGAAACACATTTAAATGCACTTAAGTGCCGAAATATTCACAAATATGCTTTAGCAGAATAAACGTTGACTGTGTACTGTTGAACTTCAACTTATCTCTGAATGTATACTGTTCCTCTCGTATGAGTAAGAGTACGTATATTTAATGACTTGATTTCTCTCTGAACACCTGTATACTGTCTTATCTTATAAGAGTACGTATACTTAATAACTTGTCAATATATGTATACTGTCTTGCGGTAAGAGTACGTATATTCCAATATGTATACTTATGTATACTGTCTTGCGGTAAGAGTACGTATATCTAATATGTATACTGTCCTACAGGCAAGAGTACGTATATCTAATATGGTGTCTTGATGTTTCTATCTCTATCGTCAGTCTGTCGATCGGTAGGTCTCGATGTCTCTCGTCAGTCTCCTGAAATTCCAGCTACATCTCTTATTTAGGTGTTGGTGAATTATCACGTAGCCCCAAACGCCCAGAACTTTTTGATTGGCCTCCCAACATCCTTTCTAACTCATCTACATATTAATGAATCTTATTCCAGCCTAGGGATTGGTGCGGCTAAAAACTCACTATGGGCTAGTATTCCTTTGTCTGCCTAATTACATCTATCGTCACCTACCTCTGGGGGTCATAACCTGAAAGGTGACAACCAATTTTACCCCCAAACAAAGATCAACCGCTGGAATTCTAGTTATCAAAACAAATGACTGTATCATGGACCCATGAGTTTGGACAGTGGTTCTAAAATTGTATATAGACCTATCTAAAGTTATTGTTACAATAACATTATGATAACATCATGATAACATTATAACACCATGATAACATAATGACAACATTATGATAACATTATGATAGCTTATAAAATCATGATAACATAATGACAACATAATGACAATATTATGATAACTTATAACATCATGATAGCATTATGATAACTTCATGAAAACATCATGAAAACATGGATAACCTGCGCCTCTTTAGAATCTGAATCCCTTACCCAGCCTCATGTTGTCTGTACCTCTGCCTAATCAATTGCAGGAGGTGGGCAAACTTTCTGAGAGCGGGCCACTTTGTTCTCCCGCCAATTTAACAGGGGGCCGCACGAAGAGCAGAATGGATGGAGTGTTGACATTAAGGGAAGATAACTTACACTTAAATGTCACAACATACGTGGCTATGCTGCGGATACACTTCGATATAACTTACACTTAAATGTCACAACATACGCGGCTAGTGCTGTGATACACTTCGATATAACTTACACTTAAATGTCACAACATACGCGGCTAGTGCTGTGATACACTTCGATATAACTTACACTTAAATGTCACAACATACGCGGCTAGTGCTGTGATACACTTCGATATAACTTACACTTAAATGTCACAACATACGCGGCTAGTGCTGCGATATACTTCGATATAACTTGCACTTAAATGTCACAACATACGCGGCTAAGGTGCTGTGATACATTTAAATGTCACAATAAACGCGGCTGTGATACATTTAAATGTCACAACATACGCGGCTAGTGCTGTGATACATTTAAATGTCACAACATACGCGGCTAATGCTGTGATACATTTAAATGTCACAACAAACGCGGCTAGTGCTGTGATACATTTTAAATGTCACAACAAACGCGGCTAGTGCTGTGATACATTTAAATGTCACAACATACGCGGCTAGTGCTGTGATACATTTAAATGTCACAACATACGCGGCTAGTGCTGTGATACATTTAAATGTCACAACATACGCGGCTACAGATACATTTAAATGTCACAACATACGCGGCTAATGCTGTGATACATTTAAATGTCACAACATACGCGGCTAGTGCTGTGATACATTTAAATGTCACAACATACGCGGCTAGTGCTGTGATACATTTAAATGTCACAACATACGCGGCTAATGCTGTGATATGATGCAGAAATGTCACAACATACGCGGCTAGTGCTGTGATACATTTAAATGTCACAACATACGCGGCTAATGCTGTGATGCACTATTGACGGGGGGGTTGCGGGGGGAATTAAACAATCCAGCTGACCGATGTGGCCAGCGGCCGTATTTCTCCCAAGGGCCATCTAATGGCCCATTGAGTCGGGTGATAAGCTTGAACGGAAACTGTTTTAAATCATCCATGCCACACAGTCAAGGACAAAAAAACAACCTAACCCACGTGTCAACGGAGCCTGTGGGGTTTTGACACAGTCTTGAATTGAAATGTCAACATCAGGGGCGTCGATAAAGGGTGTCAAGTTGTTGGTGACACCCCTGATGATTGTGTTTGTGTGTGTGTGTGTGTAGAGTTATAATTAGATTTTTTTGAAGGCCCTGACAATGAATTGTCATACATGGAGATTCGGGGGGTGTAAATTTGTCAAATGCGGTGTGAGGAAGGGGGCGAGTTAAAAAAAACGTCCAGCGCCCCAGTAATCTACCCCGCCCCCCCCATATGACTTCAAGATGACTTCATTTTATTTGTATGAATGTTATTTTATCTGCACACACACACACACACACACACAAAACATGAGGGTTGGATATGCAGACGAATTTTTACTTGCATTGGGAAAGTGGGCTGGGGGGGGTTAGCGGAAGTGAGTTGAGGAAGTGAAATAATTGATTACGATTGACACCATCGATTCGAGAAAATCACGATCAGTGCCAGACTGTGTGAGAGAGGAGAGAGAGAGAGAGAGAGAGAGAGAGAGAGAGAGAGAGAGAGAATGTGTGGGGAAGAGAGATGGGTTGGGCCAGATATAGAGAGAGGGGGATAGAGAGATATGGGAGGGGAGGGTGAAGCGAGAGAAGTGGAGAGAGAGAAGGGGGAGAGAGGGGAAGAGAGAGTGGGACAGATAGAGACTAAACAGAGAAAGGGAGAGGGGAGAGAGAGAAAGGGCGAAAGAATGAGAGAGAGAGAAAGGGATAGAGAAGGAGAGAGAATGGAGGAGGAAGAGAGGGGGGTCAGACAGAGACTAGAGAGGGAGAGGGAGGGCGAGAGTGGCAGACAACACAAAACTAACATGAAGAAAATGACGTTATGGTGATATACTAGTCTGAGACCTGGAAGTCAGTTCAAAACAATAGTCATCATTACCGAAGTTTTAAAAAAAAAAGTTATTTCAATTCTGTGGTAATGGCAACAGTTTTTTTTTTTAAATATTTCTAAACAATATGTTTTTAGCCCCTCCCCCTCCCTTTAACTGACGACGATCCACTGTCCAGGTTCCTGTGGCTAGCGCAGAACTTTTCCCCCACTGCCTACAGTGCCTAGTTTAAATATATCTAGTTCAGTGACGACTATATAAGCACGTATTACATATCCGGGTTATTTTTTAATCAAGTGTTTTCAATATCGCTACAACTCTAGACCGATACATTGTCAGACAAATGGAAACAAAAAAATATAAACACGATCACTCACCCTATATACTCACTCTCGGAGGAGAAAAAAAAAACACAGAAAACTAAGACACTGAAAAGACTTTGTAAAAACGTAAAATTACGTTACTTTTTTTTTTCCCCTTTAAAAAAAAACCGCTTTCTAATTTTAACCTGCCCATTTGAAGAAATACAACGCATTAAACCATCATGTCTCATTTGAATTGAATGAATTCAGTAGCTACAACCACAGCCGTTAATATGTTTTAGGCAAATTAGGCGGATGTCTAGGTTTGGGGGGGGCACCTTCTATGTAAGCCCCCCCATCAGACCTATTTTTCTTAAAACCTAAAATGGCTAACAGACAGAGGGCCGTGGGTGGGGAGGGGCGGGCAGACTTCCTAAGATGATTAAGGGTGTAAGATTTGAAAGCAGTGGCCTTGACTTTGCCTAGGGGAGGGCCCCAATATACCTTGACGTATGGCCTCCCAAAACGTAAGACGGCCCTGGTTACAACATACACACACACATATATAGTACACAAACATCAAACACAGGTTAATAAATGCGTAACTAAGATAACGAAAGATGTTGATAATATGTGTACCACTTGAAAACTCTTTCTTAATGTTTCTTCCCACTTAATGAAATTCATAGTCCTCCACCACAGTCAAAACAAGAATATCGAACCCATTTGATGGAAAATTGGAAAAGAAATTTTTAAATATCCAAACGCCATCTTGCGAAAAAAACAAAAAAAAAAAACAACCAAAAAACATTAATTAATGGAATGGAACAGTTTTCGGTGCGGTTAGAAAAGCCTTATCGCCAGAGCCTTGACTTGACTGACAGCGCCACCTAGACCAATACAGCCAATCAACTTTATCGATGAGATAAAATATCTTTTGAAAAGTTGTCATTGGAGGGGCGTGTTCCAGGTAGGGGAATTGAAAGAAAATGTAAACCTTTGTATGTGTTAACCTGGCAACTGGACTTCTAAGGTGCTATAGCCAATGCGAGGCAAAAATTACCCGTTTGGACGCATGGTGATCTTAGTCAAATTTTGGTTTTCACTAATATAATAATTTTTGATAAAGTGTGTTTACGTTGTGGATTTAAATTAAATGGCGTGACTCTTTGTTTTGAAAAAACCGGCTTTGCTTATCTCGATAAACTCACGGGTGCTCACCCAAAACCATAGTGATCTAATGACAGACTGTATTAAATATAGCAACGACTGTGATCTAATGACAGACTGTATTAATTATAGTAGCGACTGTGATCTAATGACAGACTGTATTAATATATAGTGACGGCTGTGATCTAATGACAGACTGTATTAATATATAGTAACGGCTGTCATCTAATAACAGACTGTATTAATATATAGTAACGGCTGTGATCTAATGACAGACTGTATTAATATATAGTAACGACTGTCATCTAATAACAGACTGTATTAATATATAGTAACGACTGTCATCTAATAACAGACTGTATTGCCAACATAAAAACGTCCTGTTATTTCCCTTGTTTCATTGTTTGTCAACAATTTAAGATTTACCGTATGCTCCTTAGAAACGTCTGTGATCTGATAACAAACATACTTGTACTGCTAACATTAGGCATTTCACACCAGCCTTTTGTTTTCTTGTTGTCGTTGTTGTTTTAAAGATTGAGATATACTGTAAGCAACTTAGAAACTAAGACAGACAGGTGTGGAACAGGAAAATACTTGTTCTCTTTGTTTATATGTATCTTCCTGTATGAAGGATACAAATGGTACCAAAAAAAATGATACCAATTCACCTGATAACACCCTCCCCCCTGTACATTTTAAAGAATAGATATTTGCGTGCATTTAAAGCAATGATTAACGCTCTACATCTCATATATCGTTATGTTGCTATCTATGTTAAACTTTGAAACAAAGTTTCATTTATTATAAAATGTAACCCGACGCAGCAAACATAATTATGTCTCGTTTTAATAATATTTTCTTTTGTCGCCTTCACTTATTATAATAAGAATATGTTCATGTAATCTTAGCACGATACACATGAAGATAGCCAAGATTTATTCCTTACGGGTAAATTGGACAAACAATACAAGTTGAATGTAAAATGTATTTATTTTTTACCTTGAAGCGTATTGGATATTTACTTTACTGTGCGGATCATCTTTAAAAAACTTTCCTTTTGTATTAAATCTGCTTTTTTAATAAACATAAATTTGTTGATTCGTTTTGTTAGGAATCAATTTGATAGGAAGTTTTATTCTCAATATATAATAAAAAAAAACTCGAATTATTCAGACAAATTGAATAAAAGGATTGTGATTTATTAATTGCAGCTTTGACACAGACACACGCTTTCTTAAGGTGGCTATAAATAGACCGATCGATCAGCACAGCAAGGAAAACGAAAATTTAAGCTGTACCTGATCGTCTGATTGAAAAGTTTTATGGTACAAACAAAATTCTTTCAGGTACAACACCCATAATCAATTAGGCAGTATTGCCCATTGGTGCCCGAGGCATCATATTCAAAAGTATTTTGTACTAAAAACACAAAGACGCACTTTCAGTTCGCCTATTCGTACAACGGCAGTGTGGTTGTTATACGGATGTTTCATCGGTCCCTGAACAGTTTGTTAGATTGAAAAATTTTAAATGTGTACCTTGGTTTCTTACGATAATCCGGTCCAGGATTACAGCAGTTAAAAGAAACCGTCGCTATCCAAGGTGTGATTTACAAGTTTATTTGTGATAATCGAATTTTCCTTTGTACCCTTTTTTTAAAGTCGTTCACGAAAATCTGCATCTTTATTCGACATGTTTATTTTGTTTTGCTGACAGCTACTTGTCGTTTAATAAGACCGTCGTTGTCTCAGATTCTACCCCACCCTGTGAAAGAGTCAGTAAAAACTTAGCAAACTATTTTAAATGCCATTAAATACCAATTGTCTTGCATTATGATCATTGTAAGAAAATTGCCAAGCTTTCTTTCATTTTTATTTTCCTATTCTCGATACCCAATCAATGAATAGTTCTTCTTTTTTATATTTGATTTATTTTATACTTTCTCATCAGCTACTCTTTTTTTAAGTTTCGTAATATTAAGTAAATTATAAAGTACATTAATGGCGAAACTATTGTCAGTTTGTTGACATTTTATATCTTTTGGCCATAAAGTACTATACAGTGTTACTCATAACACTTTGGCGGTCCATTAGTTTGTAATATTTCCTGTTTATAACATTTTTGTTTTGAATTTGACAATAACAATAAAAATAATTGAAAATCCTTTGTTGGTTTAAACAAATATTAGCACTCTTAGCCGAAACTTCGATTGAAAGTTACGATAGATTGTTTACGTATTTTGTCCGTGTCACTGACAGACATGATGGGGGTTAATCAAGATGAATGGAGAGGACTATACGGTACTTATTGATTGTAAACAAACATCACATGTATTTGCGACAGTGTGTTTGGTAGTCTAGGTCCAGACAATTGCAAATACAGTCGCTCTTTGATGTTGTAGTTGTTGTGTTTGGGGGTTGGGGAGGGATCAGCCCCGTAGCCAAGGGGGGCACTAGGGGGCCGTGCCCCCCGCTAGTTGTGGAGTGCCCCCCCGCTTAAAAAGAAGAAAAAGAGGAAAAAATAAAGAAAAAGTAACTAAAATGAGAAAGTGCCCCCTTGTTGGGTATTGGTGCCCCCCACTGCTTACTTTGACCTGGCTACGGGCCTGGGAGGGATTATATGCAGTAATGTTTAGAGTTATTTGGGAAACTAATGTACCAATGTCTGTTGGGTCCTTTATAGCATCGTATTTGTTTACTAGATAGCATTATATTTGATTGATAGTTAGCATATATTTGATTGCTAGGTAGCATTATATTTGATTGCTAGGTAGCATTATATTATGTAGGTAGTATTATATTAGGTAGGTAGCATTAAATTTGGTAGGTAGCATTATATTAGTTAGGTAGTATTATATTAGGTAGGTAGCATTAAATTTGGTAGGTAGCATTATATTAGTTAGGTAGTATTATTTTAGGTAGGTAGCATAATATTTGAACATTATGATTACAAAGTTACAGTAGAACACGGGTATGTTCATCATTTCTGCCAATAAACTCCTAGAGCTACAAGTCATACGACACGTCCATTCAGAAGTCATCAAGGCGACTGTACTATAACAGATGAAGAAAAAAAACTCAAAACGCACAAGCTGTTTAATTAATTTGAATATGTCGTCTGGAAACATCAAACACTTCCCGATCGCAAGACCCGATTCCATTTATCTCCTTCTCTCTCTCTCTCTTTTTGAACTCTTGTCAGTTTATCTGCGGACCGAGACTTTAGAGCCCGTGAGATCAAACGATGTGTTCCTCAGTATAAAGGAACTGCCATAAAGGCCAATGGTAAGATAGCCACCCGGCTGGTCCCACCCTGTGGTACGCCATCTCTGGACACTCAACTAGCACATGATCCTAAAACCTCCCTAAACAGCTGCGGCGCATGCAATTGACATTGGACCTTAACCCCCCCCCCCCTTCCCTCAATACACACAGAATATATCGCCTCACCTATGATATATTTTTTTTAGTAACCAATTATTTTTTAATAGCTGTACCCTGCAAAACCTTTGCATAGAGTTATATCCCCTTATGCTTGATCGGTAGGCTAGGTCATTTTTTTTGGTTTCGGGCTGATCCAATTGTTTCATGATTGTATTTTAAACTGGGAATACTGTTGTATTAATTCTTTTTACTTTCAATTTAACGCAGAACCCAAACCGCTATTATTTATATACATTGTGTTTCTAGAATTTAGATTTAATTGACTAAGCTTCACTGGAAAAACAAAATCTGTGTTGAATCTGAAACGACCGAATTGTCAAGTTGGACAAATAAATGTCAAGCTGGACAAATAAATGTCAAGTTGGACAAATAAATGCCTGGAATCATTGAAAATAGTGATCGCCTACAAAGTGAACAATGGATTACGTGTTGTTAAAAAAAGACAGAAAAACAAAAGGTTATACAGGTGAAAGACACGTACGATAAATAGGTACCAGTCATTGCCACTCCAGTTCAATTCACCTGTCAGTCACCGGGACAAGGAAGACGGATCTAGTGTCTGTGGTGAGAAATAAACAGATTTTAGAATGAATACAAACATATATAATTATTTGGTTGGGTGCAAAGTTCCGTGACAGCGCGAAGTGTACCATGACCTTTGCGAACTTTGAACTACTTCCCTCCTCCTCCCACCTCCACCAGCCCTATTTCTGGCTCACCTTTGAACTCGGCGGAATATAAAAAAAAAATGAAATAAAAATGCCGCACAAATATGCTCAACGTATGCGTCTTTTAAAATATGATCGCAAAGTCAGCAGCCTTGTAGCGTGAAAATTCTACAGCATGGGCCAGGCCAATAGCAAGAGGGGGGGAGGAAAAAAATGTTACTAAGTAAAGCAAACAAGGGGGCCAGACAAAACGCGCGGGGAGGGGGCTGGGGCGGCACATATGCCCCCCCCCGGACGCTACGGGCCTGAAAGTCAGAATTTTCAAAAGATTTATTCGATTATATGAAGTTTTTTTTAGTATTAAAGGGGGGGGGAGGGGTATGCTAGGTTGAGACTTGCGATGATACCCTGGGGACTGTATTGAAAGTACCGGTCTCACTCACATTCATAGCATCAGATCGCATATTCACTTGCTCTAGTAGAGAGGGGGGGGGGAGTAAAGTAAAGTTCCCTTAGCCCTAACGGGCCATCGGGGGCAGATGAAGTGTAGAATTCATCTGTTTCTATAACCTCGGCATATGAAGGGGTGTGGTTAGCACAACGCCCAGCCCCGCCTTTACTCCCCCCCCCAACTTAAAGTCAGGTACCCATTTACAGCTGGGTGGACTTGTGGGACTTTAACCAGGACCTGAAAAAGTTCCAAGGTTCTAAGTGAGATTCGAAGTGAGATCCGGTCGACAAGGGGGGGGGGTGGAGTCATATGATCCAGTGAAGACTCGAAGTGGTTGCCAAGGTTACATAAGCATAAGAAGTGATATTTACTTGGCTGAAAGGTCATAATCAATTAATTATTTTTTTTTAATGACTATTTATCTATATTATACGAGATTAAGACACTTTTATAAATACTTCATCTATTGAACCAAAACACACTGCCAGGGCAGGTCTTAGGCCGATTGCACAGATTTCTCCTAATTGGGCCCCCGCGCTTGGCAGGGGCCCCGCACTTTACATTCACTTAATAGTAATAGTTTTTATTGTAAAAAAAAAAAAAAAAAAAAAAAAAACTTAGAAGAGGGGGGGCCCTCGCAAGGATCCGTTAAATTGGGCCCCCGCAATTCGTAATGCCGGCCCTGCCAACAGCTAAGTATAGCTGACATCTGGTTTTGAACTTGAATAATTATTGTCCTAGTAATGATTGAAATGGTGCCTTGATTATACAGTGGGTATTCGGTTAACGAACTTAATCCGTTCCACAATTATGTTCGCTGTCCGAATCGTTCGTTAACCGATCATCGATTTACCATATATGTTAATGGAAATTCGATTAATTCGTTCTGGAGATCCTAAAAATTAAATTAAAAAAAATTGTCATGTACATGAATAATTTATTAGTAAGTATATTTATTACAAGTATGATACATACATATAGCCTTGCTTCTTAATCATTTCTTTTTCTTTTATTTGGGCGTTAAAGTTAAAGAACAAGTCCAATGTCGGTTGTTTTTCTCTCTCCTTCAGGACTTTCAGGAAATGATTGATAGCGATGTCGTTGTGGAGACCAGCAACCCTATTGACATCAGTTTGTTTAATGCCAGATCTCCTTTTAAATTTTGTAAACCAGCCAGCGGTAGCTTTGAATTCTAGATTTTCGGAGGACGAGCCTAGAGTTTGTTCTTTCAATTTCTCAAAAATTTCTCCAGCCTTCTCTTGAATGATGGCCATTCTAGTTATATCTCTTTTCACCTCCCGTTCATTTATCCAAACTAAAAGCAAACTCTCGATTTTATCATGGATGACACTTTTTTTGCTTCTCAGAAGTAATTTTCGTTTCTCCTTTAGCGACTTGAGTCTTCTTGATATTTTTTTTAGCTAGGATTGTGCCTACAGTAGACCTGTTCAAGCCTTACTGCCTGGTAACATCAGTCATTACTTGTCCACTCTCTACTTTAGTCATAATCTCTTGACGAAAACCACAAGGACATAAACCAACTACTCATGTATGGTACACTACTGACGATGTGTCGTCGCACACTACCCTACACGTCGTATGGTGCTGCTTTACTGCTACGTAGTATGAGTAATGACGTGTCAGCAGCGCACGCGCACATCCATTTTCATAACAAATTGAGGACTGATGTCGGGTGTTCCGAGAGCCGAAAAGTTTTCGTTAGAATTAGTTTTTGTTCGTTATCCGAATTTTGTTCGTTGTCCGAACACAAAAATATTTCCTGAAAGTGTTCGTTGTCCGATTTGTTCGCTGTCCGAACAGTTCGTTAACCGAATACCCACTGTAGTAGGAAAGACGTCAGTTATGGTTTAACGGTAATAAGTCCATGATTAGTTTTAGTATCGCCCCGGGGGAGGCGGTGATTGAAAATGGCGCCCTATGTATGTGCCGTGAATTAAAATAGTAATTTAAGCCGTGGTAATGTACAGATTTAGCCCCACCCCCACCCCCACCCCCCACAGCTGGAGGAAAAGAGCCCCCCCCCCCCCATAATTCCATCTCGTAAAGCTCCCCCCAGTTATAATCCAAACTAAACTATCGGCTTCGCGGCACATAATGGTGTTTGACCCGCAATTTGAATATAACACCTGATGAACGGTTTACATAAAAAAAAATATTATAGAACAGAGGGCTCTTAGAGCCGCATATCCGGCTCTTTGCAGTGGCGTATCGAGGGGGCGCTACTCACAAAGGGGCGCCAAATGGTATATTTTACTTATAATATTATATGGTGGGTAGGAGGCGCTAAAAAGGTACTGTGCCCCGGGCGCGAGTTAAGCTCCCTACGCCACTGGCTCTTTGATAAGGTTTTCGGTGGCTCCCAATGAGCCAATTAAAAAAAAAAAGTATTTTTGTTTTTGTTGTATTTTGATACATTGCCTAAAGTGACGCTCTTAAAAGAATTTTTTTTTTTTTAATTTAGAAATAGCCGGAGTACGGCTCTCACGGGCCTCGCATTAGGCCGCCCCTGTCACAGAGGGGCAGTATTTTAAACCTATTTTTTTTTTTGTTCTCATGAAGCAACACTTTCTCCTGATTACGGTAGTTGCAAAATGCTGTAGGATATAAACCACATGTGTATGATCGTGAGAGGAATATGAACTGAACACGATGAGCTTTTCTCTAGTTTCATTGGTTGTTGTCGTCGTCGTCTGCCTTACACGTGACTGGGGGGGGGGTCAATGTCGAATAGTTCAAGGTTGTATTGTTACCGATGGGGACGGGTGGTCGTGCGGTGTAGAGCGCTCGACTGTCGACCGGAGGGTCCCGGGTTCGAATCCCAATGAGAACCTTGGGATTTTCTCAGGTCCTGGTGATAGTCCCCAAGTCAACCCAGCTTTAAAATGGGTACCTGACTTTAAGTTGGGGGAGTAAAGGCGGCTGGGCGTTGTGCTAACCACACAACCCCTTCATATGCCGAGGTTATAGAAACAGATGAATTCTACACTTCATCTGCCCCGATGACCCGTTAGGGTTAAGGGAACTTTACTTACTTACTATTGTTACCGATACATGTACACGCGTTCGAAAAAGGAATATAGAGGTAGAAGAGATTTAGTATTTACCCCGCCCAAGAACCAGTAATTAGAACAATAAAAAGATGTACATAATTTCAGAGCCGTTTTTACGTTGGGGGGAGGGGCAGGGGAGGGAGGCTATGGTGTACTTTTGCAAAAACAACTAAACTAAAACTGTCAATGTCCCCACTTGAACATGTTAGGCCCCCTCATAATCTTTACAATTGGGTCCCCTCTGAATCTAAATCAATAAATCCGGGGGCCCCGGACAATACATCAGATTTCCTCTCTATTAAGCTTACCAAAATTTAAAACTTGTCATTATTTAAAAAAAAAAAAAAACAAAAAAAAATTCCTGAGAATAGTAAGATAGTACAGACTAATTAAACCTTTAAACAAAAGCTTTTTTTATGCCCCAACAGGGCCTCGTTAAACAGGGTGGAATTAGGGGGGGGGTCGCATTTCCCGCCTTGTTGACCAAAGCGTAACAACGTCCCCCTGCTTATGTCTGTGTAATGTAACTTCATCATTTTAGTATAGGTTTCGTTCGTTCAACCGTGTTGTAAGTTTATAATTCAACTCTAAATAGAGTTGGCAGGCTTTTATGATATGCCAATCTTTCAGGCCTCCAGTAGTAGTAATATACGTAAGTAAAGTTTTATGAAAGAATGCCAATTTACACTTACATAAATCATTTGATGCTTTAAATTTCCCCGCCCTTGTATATGTAGGATCGCTTCAGCATACATTCTTTCTCTAAAAAAAAATTATGGTGTGTTGGTTGTAGGTGAACACAGTGCGCAGAGGTCATTTCAGGTCAGATACCTTTTTTACTACTACTATACCATTTACTTTCCATAAGCGAGGTGCTGAAATTATTTAAAATATTTGTTTAATTTGTTTTTTGTTTGTTTTTCGTTTTTTTTTTTACATTGATAACATGTTCGTGTGCTTCAGCAAGAGGCACGCGGTGAATGAAAAATGTACATGCAGAGTGCGAGATTGAATGTTAATCCAAAACAAAGTCTTTTTCCCAAACAAAAAAAAAACAATACAAACAAAAAGAAAAAAAAACACATTTCTTTTTATTCTCTTACATTTAAAAGCTTTCTAAGAGATTTTCGGACCCAGATACATAACTGGTCGCTGTAATGCATGCTTTTAAACAGGTGTTTTGAGAGGGGTGGGTGGGTGAATGATCTATTCTCTACATTATAACAAACAAACCCCTTAATGCATGTCTATTTATATATAATGTTTACAATTTTTCTTTATTTTTTGCCACATTCTGAATAAAGTGAATATCTCCACATGCAAAAACTGAGTGGTTATTAACGATGACGCAATCATCCCATCTTTCTTGCGCAGGATTCTCACGATTTCAAATAAAATAAGCCCTAAAGCCAAAAGTACTTTTTGTGTAGGTTATCTATTTTTTTTTAATCATCCGAAATTGACATTGTCTACATTTCAGGTCAATGTCACGTTTACCGTCACACGTAGACACTTCGACGACGAACATTCTCATTCGAAAAAAAACTTTTATTTAACAACCTCCGACGGTGCATATTATCTCAAGGACAAATCTGCGCGATAGATGATCGATTTTATGACTTTTTTGACTTTTAATCCGATTGGCATACGTCGCTAAAAGTTTTGACGACCCTGACTTGCCCCGATAAGGGCGTGTCTCAATTTAAATAGCGCGGCTGCTTTTTTATTGACTGTAAGATGTGATCTCTTGATATGTGAATCGTGGTCTGGACACCCACATGTTTTATGCCCATTATCTTAGTCGGGGATTTAAAATGCTTGGCCCAATGCCGAGGTACTTTGACTTGTTCATGTCTACGTCAAAAAGTGAGCCTCTACGTCAAATAGTGAACCTCTACGTCCAATAGTGAACCTCTACGTCCAATAGTGAACCTCTGCGTCCAATAGTGAACCTCTACGTCCAATAGTGAACCTCTGCGTCCAATAGTGAACCTCTACGTCCAATAGTGAACCTCTACGTCCAATAGTGAACCTCTACGTCCAATAGTGAACCTCTGCGTCCAATAGTGAACCTCTACGTCCAATAGTGAACCTCTGCGTCCAATAGTGAACCTCTGCGTCCAATAGTGAACCTCTACGTCCAATAGTGAACCTCTGCGTCCAATAGTGAACCTCTGCGTCCAATAGTGAACCTCTGTGTCCAATAGTGAACCTCTACGTCCAATAGTGAACCTCTGCGTCCAATAGTGAACCTCTGCGTCCAATAGTGAACATCTACGTCAAATAGTGAACCTTAACGTCCAATAGTGAACATCTACGTCACATAGTGAACCTTAACGTCAAATAGTGAACATCTACGTCAAATAGTGAACCTCTACGTCAAATAGTGAACATCTACGTCAAATAGTGAACCTCTACGTCAAATAATGAACATCTACGTCAAATAGTGAACATCTACGTCAAATAGTGAGCCTCTTCGTCCAATACTGAACCTCGACATTCCATAATTCGATCCCTTAACGTGGTGATTGAGATAGCCCACTAGAATGGTGAAGTGTATTTACGGTTCGAATCTAGTGATCTGTGACCTAAGTCGCACATCAATGACCCACTAAACATTCGGTTTGGATGTTGTTTGTTTTTTTTTTATAACTGTCCCCATAGCGGTTCAATGTTCGATTTAGGTCAAGGAATGGAAATATCAACCCAATCATTCACCTCATACGGTCTACTCATACACCGGGTGATCATAGTTTGCTGGAAGTGAAAATTACACTCCCACACACACACCCCCCCCCTTTTTTTTTTTACTTTTTTTTTTCCTTTCTCAGTGGTTCTCAGACTTTTGCGATTCGCGAGTCACCAAATACAACGTTCTTGATTTTCGCGACCCGCTAGTAAAGAGAGACAAAAAAAAATGATTTTGAAAAAAATAACAAAGGTTAACATCGATTGTAAACATTCTGGAGTGAGTACTCAACATTTGTCAAATACTTCAGACCAGCACGCGGCGACACACGGGGGTTACCGGGTCAACATTTCGACCCTCATCACATCATTCACCGCTCCTGAATAATTCTTTTCCCTGCCCGTTGTGCCTTTGTCTATATCACATTCCCCCCCCCCGCCCCCGTGGAGGGTGCAATAAACATCTGAGATTAAAACAGTGCAGCTTATGTTACACATTATGGCACCACTCGTTGAACATCAACGAGACACCGTATATAAATCATAGTGACACCATTGTGGGGATATATAAATCACGGTGACACATTTGGGGTAACTTGGACTCACCACTGGGACAT
The DNA here is from genome assembly GCA_021962125.1 of Bulinus truncatus. Lineage (NCBI taxonomy): Eukaryota > Metazoa > Mollusca > Gastropoda > Planorbidae > Bulinus > Bulinus truncatus. The sequence goes on from JAGDYQ010000055.1 coordinate 2,909,818, forward strand.
TTCTGAGAAACGGTTGATAAGTCATGAAGTCACCGTTTATAAATCAGTGAAACCTCGACGATATTTCAGTAGGTCATCGTTGATAAATCATTAGGTCATCATTAATAAATCATTGGGTCATCGTTGATAAACCACTGGGCCGTCGTTGATAAATCACTGTGACCTTGCTGATATCTCACTGGTTCATCATCGATAAATCACTGGGTAATCGTTGATAAAATCACTGGAAGATCACTTTGAAATTCTTCGGGACATCCTTGATCATAACTGGCACAATATGCAATCAGTCTCTATGACATTTTAGCACTCCACAACCTTGACGTAACAATTTGTCAACTATTAGCTTTTAAGCAAAAGATTATTCGCGTATTAACCATCACATTATAAGATTATGAAAAATAATGTTTTGTAAGATTCTGCAGATTCCGGCGGACGCACTTAAAGCTCCCTCCAAAATTTTTTCTTAAAACTGTACCATTAAAAAAAAATGACAAGTTCACCGTATTACAAATACATTATAACTATTACCTAAAGCGAATAGGGTAAAAAAAATAGATTATTTACTTTAAAAATAAATTTAAATACATGAAAAAACATTTTTTATGACAAATGATACGTACAATACTGGGCGGATTTTTCAGTTCACTTTTCATTGTAGCAAAAGTTGCCCAATTGAATTTTGTTGAAATATTTCTTGAACTTTCTATAAAATAATGCTGCATCAACACAAATCTATAAATAGCTCGCGTCGTCTGCACCGGTCTGTGCACTATTTAGGGGTTTTGTTTTTTATTGTTACATTTCAATCGCTCCACAATTTATTTGTTTGACTAAAAAGATTGTGAAACGTTTTGCTAAATTTGCGATTAAATGTTGTCACATTTACGGAGACCTCTTCAATATCCAGTGATCCGTGTCAGACGGCTTGCTTATTTGTGTCTGCTGAGAACTCTTTTACTGTACATAGTCAATAGTAAAACCTTTCACTTAAGTTATCTCATTACTTACGGTGAATAAATAACTCGTGAATGCTGAAAATTGGGTCAAGGTTGCCCCCCTTTGATTAAATAATTAGACTAAAGAATATTGGGTCATCAAATTTAAAAAAAAAAAAATAATGTGATAAAAATAACAGGTCAAATCGAATAGTTTCACTAGAGTACTAAAGTGTGAACTGCTTAAGAATTAAAAAAAAAACAAGTTCTAAAAATTTGGATTTGTAATTTTGAAAGCCATATAGTATCATTTTAGCAGGGTCGGGTCTGGGTGACATTATTGATGGGACCTTATGGCTCAGCCTATTTGAGCCAAAATCTAAAATGAACTAACACTCTATTGTGGGCCTCATATAGGCGTAGGAAGCCTTTGACGGCAATAGGCTGAATAGGCAAATAGCTTGCTCTGTCGGTATGTGATTGGAACATTTGCTAAATCTTATACGAGCCAACATTCATTATTGCGGTAGGTTGGCAAGGGGAGAGGGCCTGGAACAGCATATTTATTTATCCTGGGCCCATTAAGTTCCCCAAAAGCCCCAATATGTTCCAAAGGGCCCAATAAATTTAAAAGGGGCCCGTTAAATTCCAAAAGGCCCATTTAGTTCCAAAGTCTCTGTAAAGTTCCAAAGGACCCATTAAGTTCCGAAGGGCCCATGAAGACGCAATGTCTTGCCTAATTTTTTTTTAAAAATCAAGAGCCGGGCCTAGTAGTGCGCAGGGCCTACGGACGATGCAGGGGCTTTGGGTAAAAGTCTACCACGAGGCCTGTCGCAAATATTTAATTTCGTTATAGTTAGCAGCAACAAAAAAGAAAAAAATATGCGCGGCATCCCTCTATCAGGCGAGGGGTTTGGGGCAGTACCCCCCCCCGCACCAGTTGCATTCTCTCATAGCCGCAATTGTACTAAGTGTGACATTTGTATCACAGTGCCGTACCTCATTTTACTTTGCAACCGAAAGACTCCCCCCCCCCCCCCACTCTGGGGGATTTTCTTTTGGCGGTCCGCCGTGGCTTACATTCTTGGGGGGGGGGGGGGTCTATGCAACCAGTTGAACCGACACGCACTTCGACCCAAATTAACATTTGATAAACAAATAAACAAATGTGGAATCTAGGTCAACCAGTGACGCGACGACGACTGAAACGCAAACAACCGACCCCCCCCCTCCTACTTGAAATTGAATGATATCACCGAGTGCCGGGGCCCAAAAAAAAAAAATCGACAAATGTGACAGACACAGCTGATTTATCTCATTTATTTCTGTTTATTCATTTAAACGAAACAAAAAAAAATACTAATAATTAAGTAGGTCATGTTTTCGCGCTTTCATACCATGGCCTAAATCTACCAGTCTTTATGAAGTATCATTAACTTTATTATTATCATTATTATTATTATTATTATTATTATTAATTACTATTACTAATACTGTTACTGTTACTGTTGCTACTGTTACTGCTGTTACTACTATTACTACTATTACTACTATTACTACTATTACTATTATTACTATTATTATTATTATTATTTAGTAACACTCCTTTTTTTATTTTACTCCAAAAAAAGTTCGTGTGTTGATATTATTTTTTCCTGAAGGGGTTAAATGATAAAATTAAACTATTGAATTGTGGGATGTGCACACTAATGATAGTATAAAAAAAAATGTACCTATTGGATGCATGGAAGGATTCTAATCTGAATGGCCTGACCAATGACGTCAGCAGCTTCCATAACTATATTTATTTAAGATTAGCCCTGAACCTTACCATATATATATATATATATATATATATATATATATATATATATATACATACATACTATGACGCTTTAAAAGAACATGAATATGTACACCCTTTATTGTTGTTATTGTGCTCGTAATCTGGCCATCTTTCACTGACCGCAGGCTTAAAAATCCATATGTATGTAATCAATTGTACTTGATTATTTTTATTTTGTGTACATTTTATTTTATTTCTAAAATTATTAAATTAGGCTTTGTTGGTATTCATTTTTTTTAATGTAGCCGTTTTAATTAAGGCCGTTTTAATTAGGGCCGTTTCTACAGCAATGGGGGGCCCGCTGCAAACAGGTGCACCCCTTAAGATATGCATCTAAAGAATGAAATATGAATGGTCTATATTAGCATGGGGGGGGGGTGTTATCATCCAAAGCTCATCCCCATCCCCGGGCTAGTGCTCTTAATGCACCAATGCGTTGAGACTGACATTGATTTAAAGATTCAGACCACATAGTGCACCATTGTGTTAAGACTGACATAACAACAACCATTTGGACCACATAGTGCACTATTCAAAACATATAGTGCACCAATGTGTTAAAACTAACATTGTATTATCCATTTAGACCACACAGTGCACCATTCAAACCACATTAGACCGCATAGTGCACCGATGCGTTGAGACTGACATAGCGGTAAAGATTTAGAATGCAGTAGTGTTACCCAAAGCTCAATAAAACAAATCATGTTTTATGTGTATATATTTAGCCTCTGCATGTTCTTCAATTATACGACTATTACGACTCATCGAAGCCTAGAGCGATATTTTGGCTGGATCAAAAAAAAAAACGGAACATATAGAGAAGATTATAAAGTGACAGCCTTTACTGTCGTGAAATTGATGCATTCAATCATACTTTATTTTATTTGAATTTGTATTGCGAGTGTATGTGCGTGCGTGCGTGTGCGTGAGAAAAATCAAACAGAACATAATCAATTTTAAGTGTCACGTGAGAGCGCTTTGAATTTTTTGTATTCCGTGACCTTTTATTTGTATATACTTGAGTCATACAATGAGGGCATACAGAGAAGTCAGGGTCGGGCTCAGCAGTCTATGGGGCCCCCATAGCCCACCTGTCACGGGGCCCTACAAATTCTTGGAGCATTGCTTGGCTTGTCCTCACCAGAGATCGAACCAGGTACCTTCAGTGACAATCGAGCGCTTTTCCACACGACCATTCGGCTTTTCAGGTAACATCTCCCAAAGGCCTTTACTATTATATGTATATTTATATTTTGTCGTGTTAGTAGTATTCCATTGCGCATGACAAACGTAACATTAAATTTTTTGTGTTACAGTTTCTTTACTTTCTTACTAAAAGAGAAATTGCTTTTATCAGTATGTACAATAAGTGGCATGCTCCAGTTGATCCGGCTAGTAGTGTACAGGCCATTACGTACCCTTGACCTTCGGCAAAGTGGGTTTCCTTGAGCTGCACGCTTTACGAGGCTCCTGCATTTGTTTTCAGTGGGGCCCCATGTCGCATGGCGGCTACTGGGCCTAGCCCCGATGAGTATAGAGATGACACATGGTCTTATACCTGTCCCACGAGTATGTCCGAAGAATGACCGGATTATCTGGCGTTTGTTGTTGTTGTGGTCAGATTGTAACCGCGATAGTGCACTCATTACAGGTTTCAAACCGATTTACACCAAGAACCCTAAACTACTAACACCGTCTCACCATCGAGCTGCATAATAAATCAGACTCAGTGGCTCATTACAGACTGTGATGTTTGTTGGCGGGATAGGTTCGAACCCCATCAACGCCACGTGAGAGTATATGTATAGGCTGTTTAGTTTAGTTTAGGCACCCCCTCCACATCCCTCCCTCAACATCCCCCCCACACCCACCAAAGGAAGCGGCACCTTGCGGTAATAATCTACTAAAATAATAGCGATTTGGGCTCTGCGTTAAATCGAAAGTAAATAATTAATACAACAGTATTCCAGTTTAAAATACAATCATGAAAAAATCGGATCTGCCCGAAACAAAAAAAATAACCTAGCCTACCGTTCAAGCCTAAGGGGATATAACTCTATGCGGCGGTCAATGTTATTGATGATAAATGGTATACAAAAAATACGATTAGACATACTGGAATTTGTCAGTGGTTTCTTTGAAACCCAAATCCTGTTCTTTGTTGTTTTTTTTTCCAAAATAAGATTTTATTCTTTTAAAAAGTATTTAAAAAATGATACGTATAACGACAAAAACAACCCAGGACTAGAACAAAAACAGATCTACATCCGTCCTACATCCGTATGCGTGTTTTTCATATGCGTGTAAATGTGTGTGTGTGTGTGTGTGTGTGTCTGCATGTGCGCATGTTTTTGTGTTGTTGTCAACTGTTTCGTGGAAAACGATGATCCAGACGATCTCGACTGATCTCTGAGATTAAAGTTCTACATCGGATTCTAGTATAAAAAAACAAACAGTGGCTCTCAAACGATGTTGTCAGTGAAGACCTTGAGCTGCTATTATTGCAAGTGGAGCATAACGTTGAAAAGTCAAAAAGCCCGCAATTGCGCGTCGGAGTATTAGTCCAATGGCGTCTTTAAATTTAAAACTCCAATGAAATTCTAATCAAGTGCAAATCTAATGCTATATGGCTCTTGAATGTAGGCCTACCTATGCTCTGGACCCTACCTAACTATGACAGTCTGTGCCTAGGGCCAACCAACCCCATCCCCTCCCCTTCCAAAAAGTCGAAGTACACGTCCAGGGGCCCCAATACAACTTTAGGTTCCCAAGCACGTCTGAAAGCCCCCCCTCCCACCAAACACTCGTCCAGGGACCAACAATATCTATGGACGTCTGACACATGTTCAGGGGCCCCCTCACATGTCCGGGGCTCATACACTCGAACTGTAATACACGTTGAGGGGCCCAAACACACGTCCAGGGTCTACAACACAAGTCTAGAGTCTCGCCTGCTAAGAAGATTGATTTAAAAACAAGCAATTAAGCCTGTTCCATTCTGGACACAGGACGTGTTAGCGCATTTTCATGTTATGTATCAGTACGTTTGTTAGCTTTCAGTAAATATTTGTAAATTTTGGAAATGTTTATAAATTCAATTGTGTAATGCATATATCTGTAAAAAAATATTATAAAGACGTTTCTTTATATTTGAAAAAAAAATATTTTCTATTAAATCTAACTACAAGTGGTTTGTGGTTACTGAAATAGGACTCATAATTGAAAACATTCTAAATTATAGTCATTTAATCGTCCGAAAACTCCGTCAATTGTTGCATAGCTCTGATACTTTCAATTAAACTCAGAACACAAGCTTACTATTTCATTTGATGAGTTTCTTAATAAATCTTGGTGAAACTACGTGCTGCAGTATTTCGCACCAAATGAACGGGTTATTGAACGTACAAGGTGTATATATAATATATAAGCCCCTTAGGAGCCCTGAAGCCCGGCCCTCAGAGGTCCTATTGCGAAATGAGCTTTTGATGTACACATGGCAGGCCAAGACCTACAAAATGATATATACATCATGGGTCTAGGACTTATAGTTGCTGAGATATAGCGCTCCTTTATTAATATAGCTCATATAGTAAAAAACGGTACTAAGGCCCTTTTTACGGCCCTGAGAGGTCAGATTGCGAAATGAAAAAAAGTCATTTCTCGGCAGGCCAAGACCTACAAAATGATATATACATCCATGGGTCTAGGACTTATGGTTGTTGAGAACTAGGGTGATGATGGACGGACAGACAAAACGGGGACAATAGAGCATTTTTTTTTCGAAAATGCTCTAAAAACAACAATATATTTAGTCAAAAATATGACAATTCGGTATTTCCGTAAATTTTGTGATAAGGCTAACCGCAGTGACCTTCGTGTATGGCGTGTCATTCTGCCAAATATATACAATTTCGCCCGCCTATGCTTGTTATTTACGATCCGAGATGACTGCGGGGTTAGGGAGTTCTTAGTCACTGGTGATATCATATGATAAACAACGATAGCGGAATACGTCACAATAAAATATACAACAGTGTGGGTGCATTTGATAATGCGGGTTTTTTTTTTCCTTTATTGTAAACAATTCCGTTTGATAACACCAAAGGTCAAAGTACTCATTGACTAGAAACAATACCCCTGTAGTAAAATTGGTAGTTAATTGGATATAATTATAACATTATAACTAGACTATAACTAATATAGTGCCTACCTGGGATTAGTGTGTGAAGTCCATGTAACGGTTAGATGAACAATCCAATCGCCTGGGGGTCGAGACTGACAAAGCCCCCTAAAATAGAGGAAACCCGAACGATACTTTAACCTAGGCTTACCAAATAACTGTTACCAGGGGGAGGTAAAGTTTCTTTAGCCCTGAAGGGCCATCGGGGCAGAAGTGTGTGTGTGTGTGAGTGTGTCCCTGTAAGGATAAGATGAAATCTCTTTGATCCTATAAGCCACTAATGAGGCCTATTATGGTTCCCTTTTTCCATCCCCACCATAAGCATTGGTCTTGGCTGCACCATGGGAGATATAGAGGGGGGGGGGACTTAAACCATGACCTGAAATATCCATTGGTCCGTCCCTCACAAGAGATAGAGCCAGCTACCCTCAGGTCGACAGTCGAGTGCTTTACCACTCGACCATTCGTCCCCCCCCCCCACCGGGGATTAGTACCTACCCACTTTTATTTTGAGGCCACCCAAAACTGATTTAAAAAAAAATCTACCAATGATGACTCATCGAACATATAATTATAAAATTGATGTGATAGAGGAACAATTGTTGAAATACGCATATTGTGGTTAACTATGAAAAAAGATCCCTTGATGCGCACACAATTATAATAATAATCCAAAAAAATCCGTTAATGTTCAACATAATCTTTCTGCTTAACTTCTTCAGATATCCGCGCATAATCGAACCCGAGAGTTCAAGGTTGCAAAGGGCCCAAACTCTGGGGTCAATCACTTAATTTGCAAAAATATTGCCAAGCTACCAATTTCTTTTATATGATCAAGTTTTAAAAAAAAATGTATCTAAACACTGTACTTAAAAGTACCAGTACTCACAGAAATTACAAAAAGTGCATTTTAAAAGCCTTTTCCATGGTATGACAAAACATCTTGCCTTCATTACATTTACACAGCGAAAAAACCAGACAGTGCCGTAGCGAGCTTAACTCACGCCTAGGGCACAATACATTTTTAATACCTTTTTAGAGCTCCACCCCCCCACCCCCACCTCCATTCGAAAACTATATAACATTATTTGTAAAATATACCATTTGGCGCCCCTTTGTGAGTTTGCGATGTCCCTGTAAGAATGAGATGAAATCTCTTAGATCCTACAAAACACTAATGGGACGGTTTTTTATGGTGCCCTTCTTTCATCCTCACTATAGACGATTATGCAATGTGCAAAAAGAGTAGCGCCCTTGGTATGATGTCCCCCCCCCCAACTTGCCCACCCCTCGCTAAGCCTTTGATACCAGAGACTTTCCAAGTACTGACCAAGGATGTACTAAAACAAGCGCACATGTTAATAAAATAACCAAGTTGCAAGTACAAGTACTCGAAATATGTACTCGATTAGAAGTCCAGTTAATGTACTTTATTATAAAACAAGTACACAATTCCCACATCTGAAAAATACTATCTTGATTGTATTTTAAAACAATAATTCACTGTCATAACAAAATGTTTACAACAAAAGCCGCTCCATGTGGAGATTCTAAATTTAGAAATGTTAATTCCCGCTAACGTTATGGAATGAGATTTCACACATGCGCAGAAATATCTGGCTTCACGGAAAGAGGACTTGGTAGCGTTTACCTTTAACGGAACTTGCCGGAAAATTTTGCTGGGTGACACTGTGTGACATGCTTGGGTGTGTGTGTGTGTTTGTGTGTGTGTGAACTTTGTTTTTTTCTTACACTGTGATTTTCACGTCATCTCAAGCAGGATGTGATTAGTCATATTATATTGTCTACTTTCATATTGTTATGGTATGAGAATTCCGAAGTGCGAATTTAATCCGTCTCAAAAACTAGGGTCATTCCGGAAACAAAGACTAAGAAAACGATTGCGATATTTTTTGAATCAATCTATATGCATGTATCTTTCTGTCTTTCTATTCATCCATTCATTCATCCGTCCGCCTGTCTGTCTGTCTGTCTGTCTATCTATCATATATCTATCTATCTATCTATCATCTATCTATCTATCTATCTATCTATCTATCGATCTATTTATCTATCTATCTATCTATCCATATGTCTATCAATATGCATATTTATCTCTATCTATTTCTCTATTTATCTATTCATTTATCCATCTTTCTATTTCTGTATATTCATCCATCTTTCTATGTATCTATCTATCTATCTATCAATTTTTCTATCAACCCGTCTCTCTTATCCGTCGTGTCTCTGGTTTGTCTATATCTTCGCTGGCAATTTATTAGCGTGGTGCAGTTGTTCCTTAATTTCGCCTGTGCATCATTTACTTTTGATTGACTCCACCCATGGGTTGGACCCGTAATATGGAAACATGTTTGTATAATTTTACTTCTATATAAAGTCCACTGAAAGATATACACTGACTTGTGCGGGTTTAAATTTGTATAATCGTTAAACATTACAAATACACATATTTATAAAAAAAAAAATATGCGCATCAATCCGTTGTGTAATAATAAATTGAGGGGGGGGGGAGGGAGGCGCGGTCTTAATGGATTTAGCTGTATGTTGTTCTCAGTGGTATAGGGGGGGAAAGTGGAGGGTCCGAAGTGCACTATCTCTTACTTTTAGGGGGAGGGGCGGCAGAAATGTATAGATTAAATTGAAATACCTAAATGAGAGGGCGGGAAAATCGTCTACCAGCCCTGGGCGGCCGATACCCACGGTACGCCGCTGCTTGTTCTCATCCCTTTTCCCCATCACACACAAGACCCAAACATAAACATAAATAATAATAATAATTATTATTATTATAATAAAAGATTCTTTTTTAAGACACAGATCTAAGTTTGTCGCCCATCTTTACTTCCGAACTCGTGCATTCGATAACAATCGAAATCCTGTTTTGTTAATTTATCCGGAAATAAACTCTGTGAAACAGTACATTATTTAGTAAAAAAAAAAAAATATGTGCAGCCACGATCCTTGATTTGAATACACCCCCACCCCACCAGTTCTCACCCCCAGGGGCGATCTGGGAGGAGGAGGGGAGGAGGATCTTACAGCGCGCCAATAATAAACAAATTAACACAGAGATAATAGAGAGAGACGCGGTGTGGGTGTTACGAGAGGACCCCCCCCCCCTCATTGATGTCCGTGATCAGAATTAGACGCGCATCTGACGTTGGGTTACATTTAGATGGTAAACACCATTAGGGTCGGGCGGGGGGGGAGGGGGCAGTTTCAGTGGGCACCCTATATAATTCACCGTTGGAGGGGGGGGGGGTCGGGAAGGGGGGGAGTGTTCGGGCAAAGGTCATGAGTGACTTTGAGGCTCGAAACTTTAACATGCCCCCCCCCCTTTTTTTTTGTATTCAAGGGTAGTTGCACTGGCCGCATGCATGGCGGGGCCTAGTCCTACCAGGGTGCCCTAGAAGTGCCAAACATATAAGTCATTTATTCAATTTTCGTTGCCGTTTCTTTTTAAGGGAGATTAATTTTTTCCACTGAACCGCGGGGGGGATCTCGAAAAGAGCAAAGTTCGGCACAGTTGGTATAGAGATAATTAAGCTTGATAGGTTTTCACCGTAGGGGTAGGTTGTAGTCCCGGAGGTTGTTGAGACTGGATTTGTTTATTTCACAGGTGCTATAAATTTTCTCTCTCTCTCTCTCTCTCTCTCTCTCTCTCTCTCTCTCTCTCTCTCTCTCCTCCCTCCCCCCATGATAATGGTAGGAAATGAATATGTTTACAGCACCGATTGCAGACTAGCACATTAAGGGTTAACTATTTATGCATTGATCTTATAGCGTGGTGACTCCGGAGGTATGTTTGACGATTAGAAACCTTGTGAATTTTTTTTTTAGACAAAACATTTCAATATTTTTCTTTTTCTTTCTTTCTTAATCTATGTACCATCTCAGATACATGTTGTTGGGTTACTCCCACTGTGACACACTTGGTACATTTCACTCAATCGACAACAGTGGTTTAAATAACAAGTAAAAGATAAGCTTTTAGTATGTGGCGTGAACAACTATTGTGTTGCTCCTTGCTTTTTAGTGCTGTTTACGTGCTTTTTTGTGCTGTTTGCGTGCTTTTTTGTGCTGTTTGCGTGCTTTTTTTGTGCTGCTCCGTGCTTTTGTGTGCTGTTTGCGTGCTTTTGTGTGCTGTTTACGTGCTTTTTGTGCTTCTTACGTGCTTTTGTATGCTGTTTGCGTGCTTTTTTGTGCTGTTGGTGTGCTTTTTTGTGCTGTTTAAGTGCTTTTTTGTGCTGTTTACGTGCTTTTTGTGATGTTTACTGGCGTGTTTGTGCTGTTTACGTGCTTTTTGTGCTGTTGGCGTGCTTCTTTTGTGTTGTTTACGTGTTTTTTTGTGCTGTTTACTTGCTTTTTTGTGCTGTTTGCGTGTTTTTTGTGCTGTTTAATTCCACTAGCCGTCTGACTGGTGTGTCTTCCAAATAATTCCTAACAGGACCGTATCTTGCGCCCTTCTCCCAATCTGAAAATGCAAAAACATTTTACAGCACTCTTTCAGCGCCCCTTTCTAGTTCGTCGCACAACCCGTGGTACCCTCACTACGCCACTGCTTCACATGGAGATTCAAACATACTGAATGATTCTCTATTGATTTTTTTATTGAACGTATTCAGTTAGGTTTGTAGGGTTTCACTGTACGGTAGATCATGGAATGGGTAAAGAAAAATGAAAAAAATATATTTTGTGGAGATCTTGTAACAGATTCATTCATTATTTCCATTCATCTTAAAAACTTTTTATAAACGTGATAAATCTGATTCGGGATATTGAACGATTTAGAACTCGATCTGTTTCCATAACTGTTTTAATAATTATACATAAACCAATGAAATGGATCCTTATTAAAGACAGGGACATTGATAGGATCCGAAGAAATTCTCCGCATTTTCTGAGGGTTTGAACCCACGACCCTCCGGTTGTCAGTCTACCCACTAACTATCATTTCATATTTAAGTTACGTAAACAACACATTTCTTTTTAAAGTTTAATTCGATGGATACTGTAGATCAGGGGTAGAAAAACCTTTTCGACAATTAGAATAAATTGAACACCATCAAAGACTTTAATTTAATTATCTGTCTTAACCTATAAAGACCCTCTTAATCCATATACATTTCAGTCATTATTATCTGTTTTTTTTCCTAAAGCGGCCATCTTAATAAAGATCCATCAATAAACATACAACATTAGTATAAATAATCGACAAAAATAGAAAGAAATTGAAGGCCCTTAATTTATCCAATCTGTCTAATGGCCCTCCCGGGCCTGATTAATAGTAGACAGTCCGGCCAATTAGGCTTATATGCCTCACAACACAACTTCAGTCTTCTCTTGTAATCACCGGCAGACACTTTTTTTTGTATTACAGGGCGATATTTACCTCCCTTTGCTATGGATAAACAAATAAACTTGGGAGTTAGTACACGGGGAATTAAAAGAAGTGATAATCCTAATGGTAAATGCACATACACACACACACACTTACACACACACATATACATATATGTATATACAGATTCTGATATAATTTGTTATAGTATAGCTAATAACCCTTTTTTTCTTCATTAACCTAAAATCTAAGTCATACAGGTTTAAACAGATATATCTATTTTCTAAAAGTCACCCCACCAATTTCTATTGTGTTATGTCATCGTATTGGTTAAATACTTTTTATGGGGGTGACGAAAATGGTCCTGGAAGTGATGGGGGTAGAGGGGGAAGAAGGTTACACGAAATATTTTTAGCTCAATTCATATTTTTTTCGGGAGGTATTGACAGAATGAATGAATCCGCTCTCTATCCGGATAAAAATCAGGGACCACGGGGGAAGCGCGGGCTGATCAGGATATGCGCGGGGACTGTTGGTTCTATGCCGCCTCATACGCCACGATATTAATAACCTGCTCGGGATTCCCCCACCCCACCTCCCCTCCTTAACCCGACCCAACGGCTTCTCGTCAATGTCTGTGTGTGTGTTTGTGTGTCTAGGTATATAACCGAAGGTTTTAATGCAGGAGTCGCAAGCAGTTTAAAAAAAAAGAAACAAACATCTGCACACTTGTCGTCTGCGGGTATAGCTTGTGACTGTATTACACCAGAAGGACACAGTTTTGGAAGAGCAGAACATTTGAGAAAAAAAAAAGTACGTAATGAATTAAAATTTTTAAACCGCTGTTTGTGGAGATGTTTGCATTAAATTATAATTATTATACTATTATATATGGGGAGGGAGTGGGTTAGAGGGGTATTTTTTTTTTATTTTTATTGGTCATCAATAACTTTTATTATGTTTATTTTATTCTGCTTGAAATATTTGTGGATTCTTTAGAAAAATATTTGTGTGTGTGTGTGTTAAATTGTTAATGAAAATTCGTTGATGATCGATCTTTAATCACCTCCACGTTTAATGATTAAAAAAAATATTGCTGAGGCTACCTTAAATAGTGCCTGTTGTGGATTTATGACTTTAGTCCTGTTTTTTTTTACTTCAACTTATTTGACAAAAAAACAGAATTTACCAGTCGGATTATGTAAATTTAGCTTTCTTAAATTTAGACATGTATTATGTTTGAACCACTTAACGTCTTATTTTAGAAAAAAGTTTTTGTTTATTTTTGTTATGTAACCAATTTTTTTTTTTGGACGGTGGGTGGGGAGGAGGTCTTTGAACAAAAACTTAAAAATTATTATTAATCTATTTATGGGTCGGTCATTTCTTAAAAGTTTATCTGCGTTTTAAACATTATTTTTGCCCAACAGGCAACTTATGTAAAAGCTAAGTCAATATTAGAAAAAACAACCTACATCACAACGTTGTGCGGCAGACACATATCGTAAATGCAAAGGGGGACAATCGTGAAAATAGTCAACCAAAAAAAAAGGGACGAGTTCATGTTCCTTTTATCTCTCTCCGGCCACGCCTCCTTTTGATAATCTCTTGTGTGTGGATCGTGTTTGACACCTGTGTGACTTTGTGGAACGAGTGTGTCAGTTCAATGGAAGTAACTGAATCTCTAGTGTGCAATAGGTTTGACCACCGTAGGTAACATAATCGGGGAGTTGAAGGGGGTCGTTCATTTTTAACGCCTTGGGAATGGGAGAGGACATGAGGAGAGAGGGACAGGGAGGGGCATGAAAGAGAGAGGGAGAGGAGAAGGGGGTGGTAGCTGAAGAATGACTCTACGTAAAAAGAAAAGGTATGATAAAGAATCGGTTTGCATGGGCGGGGTCTCAAAAATCATGAAAAACTACAGTTACGTAATAAGTTAAAGGTCACTGAACGCGTTATATATAGTAATGAAGAGGTCAGCTTGTGCAACCCTTACCTATGCATGAGGCCCCTGCCCTATATCTATCTATCTATCTATCTATCTATCTATCTATCTATCTATCTATCTATCATCTATCTATCTATCTATCTAATATATCTAATCTATCTATCTAATCTATGTATCTATCTAATCTATCTATATGTCTGTCTATATATCATATATCTATGTATTATGTGTTTCTTTATGTAGATGTGTTTTTGTTTGCTTTCATGTATATCAGCTTATATGTCTATCTGTCTGTCTGCCCACCCACTATGACGTTTTGTCTGCACCAATCAACCCCCTTTTCCCTATCAATACCATTCAAGGATCAAGTCTCAATGTATTTGTGACGTAAATGTAATCAGTCTTACAGGCAAGGTGCGGCCAGGTTTGTACCAAATGGGGAAATCACTTGAGGTCAAACAAATTTTAGATCACTTGAACTGTTTCGTTCGATCACTTGAACTGGTTCGTTCGATCACTGATATTATTATAACTACGTAGGAACATTGTATTATTGACTGACTTATTTCCCAACGGCATAGTTTCATAGAAGGAGAATTGTTAAACCAGTTAACAGAAGTTTAAAAAAAAACAAAAACATATTTATAACGTTTACGTTGTTAAAAACCTGCACGTGACCTGTCGTCCATTACTCTCGGATACAATGATTAACTTTACTTTGATAAGGTAGGAGTAAATATTTAGAAAAGAAAAAAGGTTGCTTTCTTTGATATCTTGTTTTATTATTATGCTGAAATGAGACAAATTTGCATTTGAAAATTTGTTGGGCTGATCACAAGATTGTTTGCTATTGAAATAATATGAATGTTCTATAATTTGAACATTATGTTGGTTCAAACTGCTCACCAAGTGAGACCAATCGTTTGACTGCCACGGACGTTAAGAGGAACCAGATGTATATCTGCCCCGGGCACCATGTGAACATAAATACCATTGGCTTGGGAGAACAATAGGGCTTCCCAAACTTTCATTATGGGCTATGGGGCCATTCCAGTGAAGAAAAAAACCATCTGAAATACCACACACCTATATCTATCTATCTATCTATCTATCTATCTATCTATCTATCTATCTATCTATCTATCTATCTATCTATCTATCTATCTATCTATCTATCTATCTATCTATCTATCTATCTATCTATCTATCTATCTATCTATCTATCTATCTATCTATCTATCTATCTATCTATCTATCTATCTATCTATCTATCTATCTATCTATCAATCAATCATTCTATCTATCTATCTATCTATCTATATATATATATCTATATATATATATATATCATGTTATCATTATACCTATAAATTTATCTGACCATCTGATTTCTGCTTATCACAATGTATATCTCGTCTCATGTAAAAAACAATAACGCCCGACTCACGCTGTACAATTTGACCTTGTTTCACAGAATGACCTGGTTCAAAGCCTTCCGCAACGAGTACGGCTTCATGCTGTACAGGGACAACGTCTCCGCAGTGTCCTACGACATCCCGCTGCTGGTGGTGACCTACTTCTGTGTGCTCATCTCCATAGCAACCATCCTAGCCACGCTCGGTATCAGGGGACACGAGGTAAGTTTAAAAACCCCTCTGTGTTGTCAGCTGAAGTTATACCACAAAGGGTGATGATGATGATATATAGGTTACAGCTCGAGAATGACTACACCAATCGGAGACTTTGTCCTGGCTGTTGGTACAGAGTACGGTGAAAGAGTTCGCTCTCTTTAGTCTACCCACCCCTCCTCCCCCCACTACCCCCAATGTCCACTACCTCTTGTTGACAGGGATAGTCCTTTCAATGCGACATGTTGCCACGCTTACTATAACTGGCTGTCCAATGGCCTTATGAAATATTCGAAGATGCCCAGGCTTTCATAACTGGCAGTAATAACTGGCATGTTGATGCCCTGGAAGTAATAATTGGCATGAAGATGCCCTGGAAGTAATAATTGGCTTTAAGATGCCCTAGCAGAAATAACTGGCATGATGATGCACTGGTAGTAATAACTGGCATGTTGATGCACTGGCAGTAATAATTGGCATGAAAACGCCTCGGTAAACAGGTCCAGGTAGAAAAAAAACAAAAATGGACACAAAAAAGGATTAAAATCAATGATCTGTCTGTTATCAATTTGATGTCTGGAAGATTCAGCCAGCTCAAAGACGGCAAACACAGTGTGTCTGGGAATAATTTTGTCCTAAATCGAGGGATAAACGCGTGACTGGCTGCTCCTCTATCTATTACATGTCATCGACTTGTTTGTTTCCATTTCAATGTGTTCGAATCTGAGAGAGAGAGAGCCCTACGCGAAATTCTTGTTAGCCTATCTATTGAAAAAAAACAGTTATGAATATTGGTGTTGTGTTGAACACGTTCGTTAAGCGCTGTTCATTGCATGAATCAAAGATAAAATGGTTGGGCAATATTGAATCTGAAAGAGACCAAATATTGACTTTAAAAAGGTGCAACTGTTTAATCGCAAGCTGCAATAAAAACGAGAAGTCAATGGAACCCCCCTATTCACGTGATGTCTTGCGAGCCAAGCTAAAAGCAAATACTGCAGGGGAAAATATCTGAATAAAACCTGATTTGGACTACATGAGGAAACAGTGTTACGCTTCCTTCCCCCCTCCCACCCACCCCTCCACCCCCGCACACACCCCCTAGCAGGAGGACTATTAGTCTTTTATGCATTAACATGTACATGCTGGTCTTGTACGTTCAATTATTACATATCTCTTTATTTGGCTAGGCACGGGCAAACTAAGGCCCGTGGGCCAAGTGCGTCTTCGCTCTTTTCCACCAGTGACATTTTTTTTACTTCATCTACACTGGCTGATATAAACACACCCTTGGTCTGGTCATTCTGTAACAATTTAGCACCACTGTGGTCTTCGGTTCAGAAAGTTTGCAACTCTTGCGAAAAGGTTATATAATAATGCAGTGTCTAGCCAATGCTACTAAAGTCTCCAGCCAATGCTACTAAAGTGTCCAGCCAATGCTACTAAAGTGTCCAGCCAATGCTACTAAAGTGTCCAGCCAATGCTACTAAAGTGTCCAGCCAATGCTACTAAAGTGTCCAGCCAATGTTACTAAAGTGTCCAGCCAATGCTACTAAAGTGTCCAGCCAATGCTACTAAAGTGTCCAGCCAATTCTACTAAAGTGTCCAGCCAATGTTACTTAAGTGTCAAGCCAATGCTACTAAAGTGTCTAGCCAATGTTACTAAAGTGTCCACCCAATGTTACTAAAGTGTCTAGCCAATGCTACTAAAGTGTCCAGCCAATGCTACTAAAGTATCTAGCCAATGTTAGTAAAGTGTCTAGCCAATATTACTAAAGTGTGTTTAACAAATGTTACTAAAACAAAAAGTGTCTAGCCAATGTTATCACTGTGTCTAACAAATGTTACTTAAGTGTCTAGCGAATGCTACTAAAGTGTCCAGCCAATGCTACTAAAGTGTCTAGCCAATGAATGACTTAAGTATACTAACAATGACCTACTTTGTGTGTGTTACAGAGATGGTCAGCTGTGTTGAGAGCCACGTTTTCTCTGGGCATCGGCTCTATCATATTGGGTGAGTACATTTATAATGACCTACCAGAACACAATATTTAACAGACGAGGAGAGTCTAGTTTGGCTGAAGCCGGGTTGAAGGGTTGGGGGCGCGGGGTGGGGAGGGGTGAAAGATCTGGACTAGTAACGGACTTGTACCCAGTCGAACCAATTGTGGCGGGGGTGGGTTGGGAGGCGGGTGGGTGAGTGGCTGTGAACAAACATACCTCTGGTGTCCCATATTCATTTTAACCCCTTGGGCCCGCTTTAACATTGATGGCCCCCGGGGGGAGGGGGAGGGAAGGAATTGGTGTGTGCATACTTTCTTAAGTGTTTACACAAAGTAATATAGGTTAGTTTGCACTTAGATAATAATACAAATTAGACTGTTGTCAGTTCTGTTTTTTTTTAATTCAATAAGTATTTCGGCTACATTTTTATCACCTATCCCCTTTTTTAAAAAAAAAATATTTTATCTCTTTTTTAAAAAAAAAAAACAAAATTACTTTTATGTATTTGTGCTGCAGTCATAATTTGGACTATTACTAGTCATTTAAATGATTAGACTAATACCTTAAACCCTCAAGTTTATCGATAAAATTTTCTTATTTTTAAATATTATTAATTTCAAGAATTGTTAAAGATAAAATTTAGTTTTTTTATGTTATTTTCTCGAAGTTTATTGCATTGATATGTTTACTATATTTTTTTTCATTCGGGATCAGTTTGTAAAAGACAATAAAATGGGTGCAAACATAGTGTGTTATATGATAAACTAGCTGTACCCTGCAAAACCTTTGCATAGATACCCTTGGGCTTGATTGGTAGGCTAGGTTATTTTGTGGTTTCGGGCAGATCCGATTTTCTTCATGAATGTATTTTAAACTGGAATACTGTTGTATTAATTCTTTACTTTCGATTTAACGCAGAGCCCAAATCGCTTTTATATATATATATATATATATATATATATATATATATATATATATTATGCTTGATGGATTTTTTTTTTTAAATTTCAGCCTGTATCTACGGCCACGGCTGGCAGCTGGGCGAGCTGGGCATTAAGATGCCCTACGTTTATAGAAACAATTTTCCTTTCGAGGGCCAGGTGGGCATCAATGTTGCCCTGGATGGGGCCAACGCCACACTTCACGGTGAGTACACATTGGCCCCCCCCCCACACACACAAAAACTCGTCAGTACATCTGTACCTTATCATTCTTGAAAAAACGTTTTAACAAACTTATCATGAGATATTTCTACCGATCACAAATACAAATCAATATGTTAATGGATATGTTCTATTAATTAAAAGCTTTGCATAACATTAGTAAAGTTTCGCTAGGACTGTATTTAAATGTAAATTTCTTGTGTGTGCATCTGTTAGGGTATTACTATGGGCCGAAGGGAGCAGGTCTGGTGCACTACGCTGAGAGTATGCCCTGGGCAGATTGTAAGTACACGTTTTGATTTGTTTGGTTTGTTTTGTATTGATGTCGGCGCTTACACCATATATACATGTTACATTTTAATGACCAGTTAGGTATTTCCTTCGATCAGTATATTACATACACTGATTGAACACCTTCTCACAATACATATTGATACAGGCTTGACATATCGTGTCTGTTTTACTAATTACTAGTTCTGTTTTACTGTCTTTTTACAAGGTCACTTTTACAATGTCTGTTACTCTGTCTAAATCACTGCGTCTATTTTAATGTCTGTTAAGGTGGTCCATGGGGCATTTAAGGTTTCTCAAAAAAGTTAATTTCTCGGGGGGGGGGGGGGGGGTAGGTAAGAAAAAAAATTATAAAAAAAAATTCTATTTAATATTTCCAAAAAAATAAAATTGGACGTTTGTTTGAAACACACTCATTCACATTTGTGCAAAGTTATTTTACGATATCTACAATAGATTTAAAAAATTGGTTCTTTGAAAATTTTTGAAAATATGTCTTAAAATTACACTTTTTTACCCAAAAAAGTCACAAATACCATTTTTAAATAATTTTTTTTATATATCTTTTTTATTTCTTTGTTCATTAATTGGTATGTTGTATGCATGTGCCAAAAATGGCTAGTGTAGCTTAAAAAATAAAAAAGATAGAAAAAAACAACTAGCAGAAACCTTAAATGCCCCATGGACCACCTAAAGTCTATTTCACTAGATCTCAATAAATGTCTGTTACACTGTCTATAAACACTATGTCAGTTTTACTTTTTTTCACTGTCTGTTTCAACGTGTCTGCTGTACAATGTTTGCCATACTGTCGGCTTCACTCTCTACATGACCAATGATTTCAGCTGAAGTCATGAAAATGTGAATAAACGTATTATTTATTTTCTTCTTTTTTCTTCTACTAGATGGTGAAGAGTTTAAAAGATTCAGCTACTTCCTGTCACGTGGTCTTCCCGCCCCCATTCTCAAGGTGATGGAGTACCTCACAGTGGACTCGGGCGGCATGAGATGGGGGAGATCATTTCACACAGCCGGACAGTACGCCATGGCCTTGCTGTGGTCAGTAACCCCTTTTACAACATCAAACTTAAAATATATAGCTCATGACTTTTAGGGGAAAACTTTTAACGTATTTAATGAGAAATAGGTTTCGTTCTGCAATGTTCATAATGGCTTCCTATCCTCCCATTGGACAGGACGGCCTTTTCCTTCTGGATCGTTACCAACATCCTCCTCTTCAGCGTCATCGTGTACGGGGCCTACATGTGCTCCCTGACGGGCCTGTCCATGATCCTGGCCTGCGTGGCCTACCACAGCTGCCAGAACGCCTTACCGCTGACCATCTCCTTCGGCGATGACAACCTGACGCTGCGGTACGGCTGGTGTTTTTGGCTGACCCTTGCAGCTGGTAAGTTGAATGATCTGTTTTATTTTACACCCCCCGCTACGGAGGGAGGAAAATTGGAGATTCTTTGATATGATATATCGCCCAAGATATAATGTTTACGACATATTGCCTACGATACATTTCCCACGATATATTGCCTACCATATATTTCCCACGATATATTGCCTACAATATATTTCCCACGATATATTGCCTACGATATATTGCCTACGATATATTGCCTACGATATATTGCCTACGATATATTGCCTACGATATGTTTCCCACGATATATTGCCTACGATATATTTTCCACGATATATTGCCAACGATATAATGCCCAGGAAATATTCCCCGTGATATATTGCCTACGAATCAGCCCCGTAGCGTGAAAATTCTACAGCAGGGGCCAGGCATTATACAGCAGGGGCCAGGTTATAGCAGGGGGGGGGGCAGGTAATACATTTTACTAAGTAGAACAAATAAGCAGAGGGGACCAGACAAAACGCAGTGGGGGGGGGTTCGGCCCCCCTGGCCCCCACGCACGCTACGGGCCTGCTACGAATTATTCCCCACGATATATCACCGACGATATTTCCTAGATGTTAAGCTCGTTAAGAGACCAACGAACTGGCGGATGACGATTTTAAAAGGGGGCCCTTTATTTTAAGGTATGTCTGATAATTTAAAATCCATATAGGCTTGGGCAATTAATATACTCACTTTACGCTCCTAACCCAACATCTAGTTACATTTTCACTTAGGCCAAATATTTCAATCCTATATGATGTCGGCTTGTTACCGAGAGTCTACTGTATATGAAACTTATTATTGAAAAAATTGAATTTAGTGATATCGTTAAAATATTAATTTGATTGATTGAAAAACCCCAACTTTATTTCCAGGAATCTTGACTCTGCTGGTGGGTGTCATACTTTTCCTTCTGGATAGTTTCGCCCCACAGGGAGTCTCAGAATTTTTCAAATTGGAGAAAATTATTGACGAGGACCACGTGGAGGTAAAGTCTATAATTGCACCTTACATTCAAGACTATAATTATATCTTACATTCAAGTCTATAATTATATCTTCCATTCAAGTCTATAATTACGTCTTACATTCAAGTCTATACTTGCACCTTACATTCAAGTCTATAATTACATCTTACATTCAAGTCTATAATTACATGTTACTTTCAAGTCTATAATTGCACCTTTACATTCAAGTCTATAATTACGTCTTACATTCAATTCTATAATTACGTCATACATTCAAGTCTATAATTACATCTTAATTCAAGTCTATATTTACATGTTTCTATAATAACATGTTACTTTCAAGTCTATAATAACATGTTAGTTTCAAGTCTATAATTACATCTTACATTCAAGTCTATAATTACATCTTACATTCAAGTCTATAATTACATCTTACATTCAGAGTCGGCCCCCTTCCCTACCCCCCCAACCCAGGAGATCCCATGGACCCAATGCCCACCCACCCGTGTCCCATCAACGATATCGTACATTTTCGCTACATTGCACGGGTATAAAAGGGGTGACAATTCAAACAGGTTCCAGCATCACTCATCTGTGATCGATACGATCAATTACTAACACCCACCCACCCCAGTAATGATGTCATAGGGATTAGCATTAGTTTGAGCTGGGTGATGGTGGTGGTGAAACTTAAATCTGCTCTGTTTTCTTGGATACCTTGTACATGTAGTTCAGATACGAATTCTAAATCTAGCATTACATCCTCTAATAAAACGCCAAAAAAAAATAGAAGGCTGGCCCATCGCAAAGCCATTTAACAGCCACATTAGCCCCCCCCCCTACACCCCCGGGGGTGGGGGCGTGTATTATATTCATAGCGAGATACGCTACACATACACACACACGCGCGCGCGCGCGCACACACACATCATTGTAAACTTCACTCTTCTTTCTGTCACGTGCAGATTGAGGATCGTAGGGTCATTAACCCCAACCTCCTGATGGACCGACGGGGATCGATCGTGCCGCCCCCGTCTGACAGGCGCGGCAGCATCTTCCTGGACCCCAGCAGGAAGCCCAGCCATTTCAGCGAGAATCGCCCGAAGAGCATGAGCCTGGGGGAGTTGACGGGGGTGGGGAAGTTCAAAGAGGATCTGTTGGCGTGCAAGAAGAACCCACTCTTTAGAAACGACGATGAAAAAGTAAGTAGTTGAGTTGAACTTTTTTTTTTCTTTTTACGTATTCTGTCAATCAAGTTTTCTAGCAAATCGGTCCATTGGCGTATCTGTGTATCATCTATCCATTCATCCATCTATCCATTCATTCTTTCATCCATCTATCCATTCATCCATCTATCCATTCATCCATCCATCCATTCATCCGTCCATCCATTCATCCATCCATCCATTCCTCCGTCAATCCAGTCATCCATCAATCCAGTCCTCCATCAATCAATTCATCCATCAATCTAGCTAGCTAATATCGATAATTTATCAATCTAGCTGTATGGCTGCATGTTTGTATTGATGGTGATTTGTCTGTCTATCTTTAAATTATTTTTCTGTCTGTGTAGTTATTAATTCATGTATGTCCCTGCATTTCATCGTCTGTCTGTTAGTTTGTCTGTGTTTGTCTGTCTCCCTATTCTTATGTGTACAATCTTTGTTTTAATATAACAAACCATTCCCTCTAATTTACTAAACTCTGTGTACGGTACAAGATATTGACTCGGCCCAACATTATGGACTATAGGTCTACTGAAAGAAACAAATGTAATAAAATTGGTATGTTCGTGAGACAAGCTAGCATTTTAGTACATATTTGCAGAACACAAAAAAATTAAAATTGAAATAAAAATGAATACTTAAATAAAATCTCAAGTATGGGTTTTGGTCAGAAACTGACATAATATACAAAGTCAGGCTTCTTGATTTATTATTGCTGTGATACGCGTTATATTTAAAGCATTATTGTTGCTCTCAGCCACGTGGTAAACAGTGTTATATATTCAACAACAAACCAATGGCGTTCTCTCTCCCCACACAGGCGATGAGGAAAAAATCTAACCAGAACGAGGGCGATGACGTCAGTGTGAACATGGAGTGCCTGTGTGAGGACAGCGAGGTGTGCATCAGCACCAGGAAACCGTCACTGGCCACATTGAAGGAACATAGAGAGAACCACGCCAACGAGCTTCTGTCCATGTCTGGCAGTAAGTAGCCGATCGTTTAACGCTGCTATCCTTGTCCATTCTTGGTCCAGTTGCATAGTGCCGTTTTAAGGTCGACGTAGGCCCTAGGCACTTTCAAAAGTCGTAGGCCCTCCCCGATTTCATTTTTTAATATTTTTCAAGAATGCACCGGCACTTCTAGCTTTCGTAGGCCCTTGAAAAGTCCGTAGGCCCTAGGCACAGTGCCTACTGTGTCTATATGATAAAGCGGCCCTGCAGTTGCATGCTATTGACAATACACCAGCCGGTGGCGTAAATAGCAGCTAGGAGAGGGGTGGTGGTGGTATCAGTCCTTTTTTGTCATTAAGTGCTTTTTTTTTGTCACGGTAATAGGGGGTGGAGCAATTTAAGAGTCCGTGGGCCGCCCTAGGGCTCCACAAATTAGTTAGCTAGTTACGCCGCTGATCCCGTATTAATGAAGTATTAAAGTAGGTTTTTTTTTGGAGAAGTACCAGCTTCAAGTTTAAATACTTTATCAAACGCTCCGATGTGTTTAAAAATATCTCTTATGTTTAAAAATAACCCATACGAAAGCCTTGGGACTTCTCTTGCAAAACACACACACACACACACCACCGCTAAAACAGAAGATTAGGAAGGCTACAGGGCGCCGAACAAGGCAGGAGCGTCGAAAGGGCGTAATTATATATTTTTTTTTTTAGCACTTTTTCAGATTTGGGGGGATGTCGCCAAAAATTAACCCTCACAAGGTGCCACAATGGCTAATTATGGCTCCGCCCAATATCTCGATGTCTCTTTGTAACTCTGTTTAGGTACCTCCCCCTCCCCCCTTTCCCTCTCCCTCTTCCCAACTAACCGGTTAACTTTGAATGGCTCCTGCTTAAAACTTAACAAAGTAATGACATGACTATGGTATTGTTGCTTTATACGATACTTGTAAAATTGTACATAAATGCCTAATCCGATTTTTTTTTAATTTTAGCTATACGACGCATTAATTTTTTTATCTCTATTCAGATTCGCAAAGGGAAAGCGAGTCTACAGCCAAGACCCCGCATCCTGAAAACGTCAAAGTTCCACGGGTTTCATTCTCTCAGCCGGAGACGCAGCCATCAATCACCAGGCGGTCCTCCGATGGGGAAATCCTCAAATCTTCACCTGAATGGGATCGTCCGGTCTCAGGCTCGTCTGCGGGGTTCAGCACCATCATCGACCTGGAGAAGAAGCTGGAAGGCGGCGGCGGCGACGACCAGCAATCGGTAATAAATTGCGGCTGGAGCGGGTTGTCCAGGAGGGACTCCACCGACAGCTCCGGCAGTGAAAGCTCCGGAAAGAGCAACATGTCTTCCATAATCAACTGCATCATCGCCGGACAAGCGGAAGAGGACGAGAGGAGAAGTGGAGGATCGCAGCACAGCAAGAAGTCATTGATTGACGTCACAATAGATATTGAGCGTCAACACAGTTAACATTGACTTTTTTGTAAACAATCGATTTCCGGTTTGGTGACAGATTAGGTTTGTTTTCATTTTTGTTTGTTTAGGTACAACTCACAGAATTATATTGATATGGATACAAAAAAAAATCACACACATACGCAAAAAAAAAAAATTAACATTTTATATGGTACATGAACAGTGATTACTCTAATGTTGTATTATTTGAAACGCTGTAAAGAACAACACAAACATACGAACGCGCATTAATACATTTATTTACCATACGTACAAAAGCACTATGTGTGATTCCGCCGGATTGTGTTACCAAGTGACGTCTAACATTTTATAAATAGACGTTTTCTTTTATATTTACGTCTTTCATCCTTGATTCAAATTCATGGACATTTGTTGTGTAAATATTTACATATTGACAAACTGCTGTAAATACGTTAATCATTTTGTTTAAATCATCGAAACAATGTAAATTATAAAATATAGCATGTTGCAACTCTTCCAATACGTTCAATTCTCGTAATTATAAAATGCATTACATATTTCACATTAAATTTAGCTTGCATTGCATGATACATATCACTGTCCTCTGTATTACGTTACATGTGAAATTACCCGGTGTTTTTAACCCGCGACCTAGAATCAATGAAAGCAGACAAGGCTCTCTCTCTCTCTCTCTCTCTCTCTCTGAGTGGCAGACACGCAATCACTCACACACTTATAATCGCGTGATAGCGCATCCAACTCCTACAGGAGGTCTGTTGGTTTAAATCCATCATCTGCTAGGATGATAAATATGTCTTTTGATTTTATGTCCAGCCCATGACCGCTCAACGGTCAGTTTCGTTTGTAGTGGCTTAGTTTTTATTTCCCTACCAATGTATTAACTGCAATGTCCACAGAAGCCGGTGTTGCCATATTGGGCTACTTTTCGCAAATTCACTACTTTTCGCAAATTTGCTTCTTTTTGAGGTCATGAGCTGCAAACCTTCACTCCCCCACTAGCTAGTGCATTTTGAGACCAAAAATACATATGTTGATTCTTCGGGCTACTATTCCCGTAATGTTTTTTTTGCGCCACTTTCGTACAAAACTTACGGATGCGCCACGGGTGTCTGAATTCGACAGGAATCGAATCCTTAACCCTCACCTTCAAAACCCAAAGGTCTAGTTGTTTTCTATTTGGCTTTTCAATCAGAAACGACAGCGGTATCACAGCAATAGATCAGTGTTGACATCAAAAGCCCGCATCAAATATTATAAACCTTACGGACATATAGTATATGCACTTTTTTAAAACATCACAAACTCACTTCATTCAACTCCCTCCATTCTACTCCCTCCATTCTACTCCCTCCATTCTACTCCCTCCATTCTACTCCCTCCATTGGTCTTACATTGGTACGTTTGGTATTTACGTTCGGTCTGCACTCTCTACCATTAGTTCATATATGGAAACCTTCCTGTTTTTGTTTTTTAAATTGTTTAACCTTTTATCTTTAAAAGGCAGAAATATATTCTATTTCTATAAACTTGTTTGTGTGTGTGTGTGTGCGTGCGTGTGTCTGTGTGTGTGTATGCTTCAAAGCAAACTAATTCAATAAACAGTGGTTTATTTTGGAAGATCATTCCCAGATATAAATAAAATTAAAAAAAAAAGACAACGGAAGATAATTATCCAAGGGAAGTAAATCTGTCCATTTCATCTTTTTATGACGTTAGTCGATGACTTGCGATTTCCATGAGATTAGCCAATGAAATTTTTGTTTCCAGTGTCGACTACCTCGGGAAATAAAAGTTGGGGATTAATTAAGGCCCGGGGAGGAGGGAGGGTTCCTTCATTGGCAAAAAAACCTATGTCAGTTACTGCCAACTTTGAAACAAAATTTTCAACACTTTTTTTTTAATAACTACAATTTTCATTTTTCTATCTTTCCATAAACATTGCGCCACAGATTCTTTGCATATTTTCGCTTGAGAGGTGTGTGTGTGGGGGAGGGGGTTGGGAGGGAGGTAGAAGATTTACGGATATTGACGCCCCATACTTTCCCCTTATCCATTTTTTGTTTCATTCCATTGCAACAATTATTATATTTTTTTTTTGAGAAAAAAAACACTTTGCTTTTTCTCAAACAAGTTTCCCACATACCTTTTGTCACTGATTTGAAAAAGGCGCCGCCTGTCAAGTTCGCGTATGCTTCCCCCTACCTACCCACTCCCCCCCCCGACGCCCCCCCCCCCACACACACACATCAGGTTCCCTCGTTTACGCCACTAGATCAGAAAATAAAAATAATTTCATAAAAAAATGCACGACTTTCTGCCCTTCCAGGTTCCCACACACTGAACAGATTGTTTTGATTAAGTTTTGAATTTCAATATCAGAAAATATATATATATATATATATATATATATATATATATATATATATATATTGCTATTAGTAAGAGAGAGAGAGTTGCGATGCCTGCATTGATAAACCAATTGTTGACAGAAGTTGGCGATATCGTCTGCTGCTTTTTTGTTTGTTTGATGACACATCTGTCCCATTTATCTTCTGTCTTTTTTTTTTGTGCAAGAGTTTTATTCTTTTATTCTATTTTCGTTTCTAATGGTATAAAAGGATTTTGACTCCAGTCACGAAGATAGGGCCCAAGGGGAGATAATAGATAAAACCATGGGATCACTTTATTATTATTGGTCTTCTCTCCCCCTTTTTTATTTTTCCCTACCTAATTCTCAGGGGGTGAAAAAGTGTAACTCTTCAAAACAGCTGGCAGATCTACGATCTTAAAATATTTATTTAAATAGAAGTGCATTAAAATTATTATTTTTTTTAAATAATAAATTAGCTGATATGTATAATCTGTAAATTTGTTTGAAGAAAAGTTTATTGGGACAAGATAACCTCGCATTATAATAAAGAAAAGGCTTTAACTAATCAGGTCTTTGAATTTTCAAGATTATAGTGCGTGTTTCAAATCACAGGTGACCTGACATATTTTTAGAAACTCGGTTTTTTCCTAATTTATAATTTCGGATTATCTGTTGGATCATTTAGTTGGGGGCAAAACAGTTGTTGTTTTTTGACTCCTTTTTAATTTTTTTTTTAATTTTAAATTTCTCGATTATCTAATGGATGACCTTTTTTTGTGCATAACACCTGGCTGAGAATTGTCCCAGTTTTGATTGACAAAAAGAGAACAAAAAGTAACATACTTGCATCTATACAGACAGACAGACAGACAGACAGGCAGGCAGGCAGGGAGACAGACAGATAGACAGATAGACAGATAGACAGATAGACAGATAGACAGATAGATAGATAGATAGATAGATAGATAGATAGATAGATAGATAGATAGATAGATAGATAGATAGATAGATAGATAGATAGATAGATAGATAGATAGATAAAAGGGCTGTAAGGGGGAGGGAGGGTAGTGCTATATATTAGGATGGGCCAGGCTCAATGGTTTGACAGCGACACAGTGTAGCAGTGGCTACAGGTAAACATTTATAGCTCTGGTGACGAAAGAAAGGTAGAGCCCCTAAGGGGCTGCCCCATGTTTTTTTTAGCTGTAAAGACCTCATTCCAGGTTATGGAAGGGATGGGGTGGGAGTTTTTGGGGGAAGAACGTAGCTAGATCTGCAATATCATGTACAGAGGTGTCGTTTACAGAGGTGTCGTTTACAGAGGTGTCATGTACAGAAGTTTCATGTGCAGTGATGACTTTGATTTAATCATTTCTTCTAATGGGTTAATCATGTATCGGTCTTTTTTATTTGAATCTATCCATTCACATTCATATGTTAATCATTCTATCAAGTCATTTCTGTCTTAATCATCACAGCTTCACACACACATGGACGATTTATTATTATTATTGCTGTTGTTGTTTTTTTTTGAACGAGTGTGTGTGACGTGTGTGTGTTGTCATAATGTGTTGATTTACCAGGTCATTTGAAACCTTCTTACCTTCAACTTACATTATTAAGCTTTCATATGACGCGTAACGTGTGTATTGCTTATATATGCGAAACACCATCTTTCATTTAAAATTACTCAAGCCAACAGAATGTATTTATTTATCTAGCACATATATTTAGACTTACAAATGGGTTATTTTAACTTGTAGTCTTGTTTAATTTCTACTTGCAGACAGGGGTGGGGGGGGGAGGGTAGTTTCAAATTCGAAAGTCCCCCCGGGCCCAGCTTTAGGGGGGGCCTCCAAAATTTTTTTTTACATTAAATATTAAGTACATTATCTCATATCATGGTGTCTAATGTTGAAATGCAGGGGCCTCCAAATAAGCCAAGCCCCCCCCCGGGCCCCCAAATCCCTAGGTTCGGCACTGTCTGCAGATAAACAAACTATAAACCAGATAGACTTAGGTTTTCAGTTTCATGTAGTTTATATGTATGTTTTTTGTTTGTGTGTGGATTTATTACGGCTTTAGTACCAGAGCCGTAGCAAACTATTGTGGCGCCATGTGGCGAGGTACAATTATTCGGCGCCCTCCTCCCAAATCTGAAAAGTGCTAAAGCATTTAACAGCTCTCTTTTTTTTGCGCCCCCTTCTTAGTCCGGCGCCCTGTGCTGTCGCACAACCCGCATTGCCCTAGCTACGCCATTGCAAATGATCCATTTTTCTTCTCTACACTAGATGTACTCGCTATAACTGTGAATCGGATTATGTATGGACCAAAACTGGAATGCTTTTGTTGCTTTGTTTTATAAAGAGATCTCAAAAAAAAAAAAAAAAAATTACACGCTTTATACATTGCTTCCAGTATCAATCAAAATTGTAGAAAACCTTACCTTTTCATCTAGATAGTACAATTTAGTTCATTTTGGTAAGGTTATCACTGTAGTGTGCTTGCATGTATACAAATTCATATAGCACATGTATAAACATAACGCATGTATAAACATAACATGTATAAACATAACACAAGTATAAACATAACGCACATCTAGACATAAATATAGGTATAAACATAACACAAGTATAAACTTAACACACACGTAGACATAAACATGTATAAACATAACACAAGTATAAACATAGCACACACATAGACATAAACATGTATAAACTTAACACACACATAAACATAAACATAGTTATAAATATAACACAAGTATAAACATATTATACACGTATAGTCAAACAAACTGGTATAAACATAACAAAAGTAATATTTTAACACAAATATATCACTCAGACTTATTCCATATCGAGTTATCTCGAAGTCTATTATAAACGAAAATAACATCCCCTATTTATATTGCAGTTGTTGTTTTATTTGTATCATGTGTACATAATATTATTTATTTGTACATTATTATTATTATTATTATTATTATTAACATGATTTCGTGTGTTCATTGAAATTATAATTACTTGTTATCAGCTGATTGCAGTTTATGACAGGGATGATGATTGTTTGCAATTGTTATATAATATAGCGTCGATGGTTATTTTTATTTCTAAATTTAGAAGATTATTGAAATGTACAAATCAATTTTGTTTATGTACGTTCTATCAGCCGTAGGGGAAAAATATATAAAGCTTAAAATATTATCATGTGTTTTTTTTTCATTATTCGTCTATCTGTCCATCTATCTGTGTCCGTTATTGCGTCCATCTGTCTGTCAATAAGCCTGTAAGTATGTCTGTCATTCAGCCT
Source organism: Bulinus truncatus (assembly GCA_021962125.1). Classification (NCBI taxonomy): domain Eukaryota; kingdom Metazoa; phylum Mollusca; class Gastropoda; family Planorbidae; genus Bulinus; species Bulinus truncatus. The sequence continues at coordinate 2,940,899 of JAGDYQ010000055.1, forward strand.
GTCAGTATGCCTGTCTGAATTATTTATATGTAAACCAGCACGAAGTAACATAAGAATGAGACAAAACAAGAATGAGCGGCGAAGCCTTTATGTCCTTCTGTAAGTTGTTTGGGGGTGGGGGGGAATGGGTGGGGTGGGGGCTTTTCTGTAATTTCCAGTTTAAACATTCAAACGAAAATAAAGAATAACATTGCGCCCAGCGTACGCCAATTTATTCTACTCACTAACGCAGCATACAAATACTGAATCTAAACACTGCAATACCAAGGCCGGTCTAATGATTTGAAACGCCCCGGTCAGAAATATTTTAGGATAACTCAGGTCCCTGACCATCTCTTTGAACTCTCTCTCTCTCTCGCCCCCCCTCTCTCTATCTCTCTCTCTCTCTCTCTCTCTTAGGGAGTCGAGCCGAGACTTAGCCCTCTTAGTGAGTGGAAACGTGTCGTTTCTCTCTGTTGCAGGAGAGTGTCATGAAGCCTAAAGTCCAGCCGGTCTCCCGGACTTGTCCAGCTTGGACTCCGCCAGACGTGGACACTCGTACAGCAAGTGATCAACCATTTCCTCGACTTCCCCCCCCCCCCCACAGTAGCGGCAATACGAGTCGCAGTTGGGTCTCAGGTTTCTAAAAAGTAGGTCACCAATCGGACACTGTCCAGTTCGGAATTAGGCTGCTAGGGCCTGTTTGTCTCTTCGAATCTTCCACCACGGGTGGATTAGCAGAATTATTATCTCGCCGCTCTTGGACTTGAACGGATGTGGTGTGTTTTTATGTGCGCTCATATGGTGCAGCTGACATAGACGGGGTACCAAGGAAGCTTGAAAAGTGTTAGAAAAAGGGGGAAAAAACCCATCAGCACAACGGAATCACCTGCATGTTTATCGACAATCACTCGCCTCAAAACACTTGAGTGTGGAGACGCTGAACAATGTGGTCAAAGTTTTGAACGTTATCAAGTCAAGTGCTCTGAACCCTCGCCTCATTCGACTGATTTGCCCGCGGGTCGCACTCCGCCCTATGTCACGTCTATGTGCTGCCCGCTTTCACCCACATCCACTTTTTTTTTTAAACTTACATCTCCTCAAATTTCAAATGTATTTATTTCCCCGCTCTTCGTTGCTATCTTTTATTGAATTGGCTACAAAACTGAAATATTTACGAGGAGAGATATCAAAGAATTTCGTTTTTTGAATTTCTCATAAATAGAAATTAATGAATTCTTATTATCAAAGAGATTAGTCGATTGACGAGGCCAATGCACAGTTCACGAGGGGCTTATCATTCACAGACATCGGTTCATTGGGTGCTGGTATATTAAGTTGTTCGATTGGAGGAAGAGGGGGGAAGGGGGGGGGCAATTTTCATCAGCGGGGACTCTATTAGAATTCAGCGGGTCAGATAGGTTGACCTTCCTCTGGAGGTCCGAAAGGCTGACCTCAAAGGTTCATCTGGTACAGCTGAAGACCTGGCATCATGAATGATCCTTTTACGTGTTGAGATTGAGTGGTCATAAAAAGATTTTTTTTTTAAAGGGAGGGGGGGAGAGGGGAAAAAAGGGGGGGGGGCGGTCGGTCTGTTGCTTGAATTTGTAACTGAATAATGCACGACTCAAAATTTATTATTGGCCATCAAGTTTTGGTTATCATCCAGCTACAAGGGTGAGTCATTTAATCGGATAGACAGATATGAATGTTGGTTGAAAATGTGTATACATGTATACAGATAGATATATAGAGATAGATAAATAGATATAAGACACACAGATGGATAGATAGTGTAGTTAAACAGACAGATCATATATATCTCTCTATATCTCTCGATATCTCTCGATATCTCTCGATATCTCTAGATAGATATATCTCTCGATATCTCTAGATAGATATATCTCTCTATCTCTCTAGATAGATATATCTCTCTATCTCTCTAGATAAATATATCTCTCTATCTCTCTAGATAGATATATCTCTCGATCTCTCTAGATAGATATATCTCTCTATCTCTCTAGATAGATATATCTCTCTATCTCTCTAGATAGATATATCTCTATCTCTCTAGATAGATATATCTCTCTATCTCTCTAGATAGATATATCTCTCTATCTCTAGATAGATATATCTCTCTATCTCTCTAGATAGATATATCTCTATCTCTCTAGATAGATATACTCTCTATCTCTCTAGATAGATATATCTCTCTATCTCTCTAGATAGATATATCTCTCTATCTCTCTAGATAGATATATCTCTCTATCTCTCTAGATAGATATATCTCTCTATCTCTCTAGATAGATATATCTCTCTATCTCTCTAGATAGATATATCTCTCTATCTCTCTAGATAGATATATCTCTCTATCTCTCTAGATAGATATATCTCTCTATCTCTCTAGATAGATATATCTCTCTATCTCTCTAGATAGATATATCTCTCTATCTCTCTATATCTCTAGATAGATTATCTAGAGAGATAGAGAGATATATCTATCTAGAGAGATAGAGAGATATATCTATCTAGAGAGATATATCTATCTATCTAGAGAGATATATCTATCTATCTAGAGAGATATATCTATCTATCTATCTATCTATCTATCTATCTATCTATCTATCTATCTATCTATCTATCTATCTATCTATCTATCTATCTATCTATCTATCTAGAGATATATCTGATATATCTCTCTATCTCTCTATATCTCTAGATAGATAGATATATCTCTAGATAGATAGATAGATAGATAGATAGATAGATAGATAGATAGATAGATAGATAGATAGATAGATAGATAGATAGATAGATAGATAGATAGATAGATAGATAGATAGATAGATATATCTCTCTAGATAGATAGATATATCTCTCTAGAGAGATAGATATATCTCTCTAGAGAGATAGATATATCTCTCTAGATAGATAGATATATCTCTCTAGATAGATAGATATATCTCTCTAGAGAGATAGATATATCTCTCTAGAGAGATAGATATATCTCTCTAGATAGATAGATATATCTCTCTAGATAGATAGATATATCTCTAGATAGATAGATATATCTCTAGATAGATAGATATATCTCTAGATAGATAGATATATCTCTAGATAGATAGATATATCTCTCTAGATAGATAGATATATCTCTAGATAGATAGATATATCTCTCTAGATAGATAGATATATCTCTAGATAGATAGATATATCTCTCTAGATAGATAGATATATCTCTATTTAGATAGATATATCTCTCTAGATAGATAGATATATCTCTAGATAGATAGATATATCTCTAGATAGATAGATAGATCGATCGATAGATAGATATATCTCTAGATAGATAGATAGATAGATCGATCGATAGATATATCGATAGATATATCGATAGATATATCGATAGATATATCGATAGATATATCGATAGATATATCGATAGATATATCGATAGATATATCGATAGATATATCGATAGATATATCGATAGATATATCGATAGATATATCGATAGATAGATAGATATATCGATAGATATATCGATAGATAGATAGATAGATATATCGATAGATATATCGATAGATAGATAGATATATCGATAGATAGATAGATAGATAGATAGATAGATAGATAGATAGATAGATAGATAGATAGATAGATAGATAGATAGATAGATAGATAGATAGATAGATAGATAGATAGATAGATAGATAGATAGATAGATAGATAGATAGATAGATAGATAGATAGATAGATAGATAGATAGATAGATAGATAGATAGATAGATAGATAGATAGATAGATAGATAATATAGACAGATCGATTGATAGATAAACAAATAGATTAATTTGATGTTTCCGACTAATATCATCAATCATCTCAACCAACATGCAATGAAAGACTAAAATCTATCCCTGTCTTTATATTTAGGACACACATAATATATTATTTCATTCCTAGAATGACTTTCCGCGGTAACTTTAACTTCCCACTGTAAACATTGAGTCTTTGTTTTCACTTATTTCAATCAGCCTGTCATACGGCTCTATACAAAGTTTAGTTTTACTCCAATATTTTACACCTATATTTCACTTGACTTCATTCCTTGAACTCCTTGCCCCTGCAATCACTCTACAGCGCACTATGACCAAATAGGAATAATAATTTTAATATTATTCTGATTTTTAGCACAACATTTTTTTCGAGTGTACGATATAACTTGAAACACACAAGTGACTAAGCACAAGTTCATTGACAAAGACCAGTTTTTTTCTTCAATTATTCTGAAAAAAAATCTTCAAAATAGCTGTAGCAATGTAAACTTATCAATATTTAGTGACCGGCATTTTTTTGAAGCACTCAACTCATGCCGCTTTCGGCCACCCTTGGGATGATATTTTCGCAACTCGAGATTATGGGGAATAACTCTAGCTGTTTTTTTGAACAGTTTTGTCTATCACTGTATTCAGGAACTTGTTAAGCGTGAAAATAAAGGGGGGACGATTCAAATTGTAAACTAAGGATTTTGAGTGATGGCCCCTTTTTGATGAAAAGAACCTCGAGATGTACACCACGGACGGAGAGTGGTCAGTTTTGAATGACGGTATTTATTCAAATTATACTGGTTTGAGCGGTTATTGACCGCTGGGCAGTTAATCGAGGAATTGGACCTTTAAATTTGACGGCCAGAGATGAAGAAAGGTTGATACAGGTTGTGATATTTGACACAAATACAAAAAACGTTGTATGCCACAGAGAACTTTTGTTACAAGTGATGGGCATATGCTGTACATAAATTATGTTTGATTGAAGTTTACTGCGTTAATGATTTCTTCATGGAAGAGAGAGAGAAAGAGACAAAGAGAAACAAACGAGGGAGAGACGGAGAGACACAGAGCGATAGACACAGAGAGGGAGACAAAGATAGACAGGCAAAGAGAGACAGAGAGAGATACGGAGATATAGACAGAGAGAGAGAGAGAGAGAGACATAGAGAGACAGAGAGAGAGAGAGAGACAGGGAGGGCACACATAACGAAAAAGAAAGAGAGAGACAGAAAGAGTGAGACACAGAGAGTCACAGCGAGAGAGAGAGACAAAAGAGAACGAGAGAGACACACATTCACACAGAGAGACACACATAGAACAAAAGAGAGACACAGTGAGAGACACACATAGAACAAAAGAGAGACACAGTGAGAGACACACAGAAAGATAGAAAGATAGACACATAGAGAGAGAGACACACACACACACACACACACATCCACACAGAACGAAAGAGAAAAAGGGAGACAGAGACAGACAGAGAGACAAAGAGACACAGAGAGAGAAAGACACACATTACGAGAGAGGCACAGAGAGAGAGAAAGAGAGAGAGAGAGAGAACAGATAAAAAAAGCACGACCTCTATCCCAGGCACACGTGCAAATAGCCCATCTGCCCGTGCTATTTTAGCTTCACCGTGCAATTATAGGCCATCCATGAATACAGACCTGAAGATAACAAAATAAAACCAACTTCACGAAACAAAGAAAGACAATCTCGGTGCAATTTCCGATAAATCTCAGCGAATTCTTTGCATAGGTTAATTCCCTTGAATTTATCCTTCGCTTCTTTTCCACCCTTCCCGGCCCTCCTTTCCATTCTGTATATATTGCGTGACTAGCAATGAGGCAAGGCAGAACCTGCACACACTCTATTTTTTACACAAACATGTAATAGCCCAAGAATGTATTTCTTTTTTCTTTCTCTATCAGTGTGTGTCGTCTGTTCTTCCCATAAAACGGAGAGACAGACAGACAGACAGAATGAACTAGTCAGCCCAGAAGACCTGCTATAGTCAAATATGCGCAGACGTAAAGAATAATAATGTGCGAAAATTGGTCAGTTCATGGATAGGAGTGTTGGCAGAGATAGATAGATCGATCGATAGATATAGATAGATAGATAGATAGATAGATAGATAGATAGATAGATAGATAGATAGATAGATAGATAGATAGATTGATGGAGAGAGAGAAGAAGAAGAATAAAATATCGTGAAAAGTCGATTAGTCATTATGTATCCTTCCATTTACACTCTTTCAAACACGCAGATATTTAGACAGGGCCGCCCCTGGGGGAAGTGGGCAGGGCAACCCTAACATGCCGGGGCGGGGGCCTAAAGCCGTGTGGGGCCCGTAGCTTTCGAAATATATCACTGTCATTTTAGTTTTCAATTAATTCAAATAAAGATGGGCCCCTTTTTTGAGGGAGGAAGGATAAAGGCTCCTCTCCTCCGCCCTTTTCTCAAAGTTTGTTTGGAGCCCTAAGATTTTCTGGCTGGGGGGGGGGGGGTCTTGAGTTAGAGACCAGTGTTGACAAGTCCCAGGGAATGATTTTTTTTTGGTTGTATAACAAATAATGATACAATATAATATGAAAATAATATAATATAATAATAGCGGTCTGGGTTCTGCGTTAAATCGAAAGTGAAGAATTAATACAACAGTATTGCAGTTGAAAATGAAAAAATCGGATCTGCCCGAAACCAAAAAAAACCTAGCCTACTGATCAAGCTCAAGGGGATATACATCTATGCAAAAGTTTTGCAGGGTACAGGCTAGTAATATCATAAAAGCGGTCTGGGTTCTGCGTTAAATCGAAAGTAAAGAATTAATACAACAGTATTCCAGTTTTAAATACAATCATGAAAAAATCGGATCTGCCCGAAAAACCAAAAAAATAAACATAGCCTACTGATCAAGCCTAAGGGAATATAACTCTCTGCAAAGGTTTAGCAGGATACAGCTAGTACATAAATAATTCCATTTAGAAAAGAATACATTGTTTAGCCCGTCCCATCCAGCATTAGACTGCCAGACATAAAGTCTGCCTAAGTCTGTCTGCCTGTGTCTGTCTAACACAGGTTATTTCTAACAGTTTCTAAAATGTATATTAGCCAGCTTGTGAAACAAACAAACCAAATCCTTTTTGCAAATAAAGGTAAACAAAGAAGCAAAAAATACTCTCCAACCTCACAGCACTGTGTCATCATTAGGGAAATGCACGACAGATGTGACATGTATTGGACGATTCCTTTATTTATTTCGCTTCTTTTATTTCCTTTCTTTTTGCCAATTCCTAATTTGTACATTTCCTCAAGCACTGGAACTTAAAAAAATCATGACAACACCTTCCCACCACCCCCTCCTACCCCCACCCCCAGGGCCACAATGAAGCTTGACATGTAAATAACTTCCTTAGTCCGGTCGTCTGGGCCACCTCTCAGATTTGACCTAAGAAAATAAAATACTGTGAACCATACACATTTTTGGGTGTCATATCGAAAGGTTACGTCCATGTGTAACATCACAGCGATGTAAAATA